>JASDQU010240873.1:3647-31308 GCA_032191745.1 Picea mariana
AATTTGAAGTTTAAGGCCCTCTTGTTCATATGATAGCAAAATTTCACTCCACACAGTATATATTTGTTGATTTCAAATTATTCCAGGATATTAATTATACCAAGTTTATCGAATAAGCAAAAATTGCGAAAACAATGATCAATTTGAATTTTAAGAGCCTCTTGTTGGCATGATAAGATAGTTGCACTTCTCACACTATATATTCGTTGATTTCAAATTATTTCACAACAATAATTTGACCAAGTTCATCGATCAAGGAAATTTTCCAAAACAAGTCACATAGCACAGTTGCGTCACAAAGCCATAGAAATATCAGGCGGATTTGTGTGCCAGCTGGCCAAAAAAATTCAATTATATTGTTCTGTGTCCTCCAGAGAAGAGTTGGAGTTCCACGGTATACAAATTGACAAACAAACCAGATAACCAAGAACCAACCATACTTTAAACAAACCAGAAGAAAGTTCCCAGAAGGTTCCATTGAACAGAACCCATCGACCTTTGCACCAAATAATTTGATATACAAAGAAAAGACGTCGGCACATTCCTTTTCTCTTGAAATGAACATTCATCTGGATGTTGAACAAATATTATAGAGAGACATGAGTTATTTTCGTTTCCTCCCAAAGTTTGATTTAATTTTTTTTTTTTGCTCTTCTTCAGCCGATATGCAAAATTGCATTGTCCTCATTTAAGGTGAATTTTCTCTGTATCTGAAGTTGTCGCAACATATAGACACTACTTGCCTTTTTCTAGATACGTTTCATACGAAAACTCTGCCAATTTAGGAAGCACATTTTGTAACAGAGGTTGCCTAACCGAACACTGCACAGTTGTGTTGCCCATGGTTTGGATAACACCATTGATGCAATGTCCATAAATATATGGGCATTTTTCACTTCATCGCAGACAATCAATCGTATCATCACTTATCAAAGCGGAGTCAGAAGCAGCGGAATGGCATTTTTCACATACAATCTCAAAGGGGGTCGAGTACACATTGGTTGCAACTAAAAGACCTCCAACATGGCAACACGAACAAAGGGATTAATACATTGAACAATATAATACACAACTACATCCCCCCTTCCCCTTTAAAACAAAAAAGAAAAAGTAAACAGGTGTAGAAATTTGTTGAAGGCTATTTCTATAAGAAAAGTGAGGATAATTTTGTGGATGTATATGCACAACAATTGTAGAGCTAGCTAGTTTCTCTAGATCCTGGGTTGTTCGAAAGATCCTTTCTCTAGCATCCTTCTTCTTTGTTATATTTTTGAATAGCATAAGTGGAATCTTCCCTCTATGCAATTATTGTTCCATTGACGAAAACAAATCTGAATACGTATCGAACAATTGTAGCTGCAACATGGAACAGTGCAATATTTGTGTAACTTATCCGACATATATGCAAACATGAAAGTTAAGAACAAAACTGAATATGAAAAGAGGTACCATTTCCTTGTCGTTGTTTGACTCTCCATCCTTTATATGGAGAATGTGTTGCGACCCAAATTTTCTCGCCAGTGGCACAACAGCTCCAATCGTTCTGATTGGGTAAATATTAGTGCTCTGTGCAAGTTGCCTGATAGTCGAGTCTGGGAGGAAGCAATATTCTGAACAAATAGCAAGAATTTTTTCCACAATGCTTTTTTCGTTGAGCAAAATAATTCGATCGCAATCACCACGATCATATATTGTTTTTGGCAATACATTAAAATTTGTAATGGATATCCCATTACGTGACAATATCTTTTCTGCATGTTTCTAGACAAGTTGTGGAGGAACAGTCAGTGTGTCTGTCATCATGGCGTCCTTGTCTATCATATCAGCATGCATAATGGATCCAATTTTGTTTTCCTTGTCCAAGTAGGTGGTATAGACAACCATTATGTCCCCGACGAACAGTTGTCCAATTTGGTGGTTGTTCAAGCCCTCTATTGACAGTACTTTGGATGTCACAACTCTAGACCTGATCACATTTTTTGAACAGGATAACTAAAGTGAATGGTAGTGCGCTACAAGTACACGAATAGTATTGATGAAATATGGAGCCATAGTTTCTCAACCACACCTCTTGGTCTACGGGACATGCAGCATGTTTGGCGTTTCGCTTGTACTTGTTGATACTTCTTGCGAGCTAGAAACCATGTATTGCAAATGGCATCAGCATATCCGCCATGCCATAGATGAATATATAGCCCAGGAAATTTGTTTAGTAAACATAGTAAGAGCACAACTTATGCATCTTTACCTTTGACCTTGTCGGTCTGCCGATGTCTGGGATGACTGACTGCTCATGGCCGTCTCACTAGTCCAACTTTTTTTGATGCAAGCATGTGCAGATGAACATCAGGAATAAAAAAATATATGCATTGTATATTATCCATTGGAAGGACCAAATAACTGTAAAACTATATGCATCTTAATTTTTTAACTGGAGAAATGTTTAAAAGTAAATAGGGCATGACCGCGGGTCACCATGGCCAATCTGTATATTGCGGACCGCTGGAAGCTAGGGGAGCAATATTCAACCTGCCAACCTGGTAGCCACAATTGACAAAGTGGGTAACTATGGAATAAGGTAGAAGTAGGACCAAATATGTCAGTTCGTTAGTCCGCCAACTGGTGCACAAGGGAATTTTCGGAAACCACACTAAGCAGATGAATTAGAAAACAAAAGGGATAATAGAAAATGGAAAAAGTAGAAACAGGGAGCGCAGAAAGGCCCATTACTGCGAATTCATCATTTTCAAGTCTAATATTATATGCTCCCACTCGGTTTGTATATTTAATTTACCGGTACACTTGGTATACCTTTTAGAAGATTGTACCACAGAACCCTCTGCTGCTACACAAAATAATTCATCTCCCTGTCCAAGCAACCTGTTTTTTCCAAGGCAGCAACACCAAGGATGCAATCGTGATGAAGGAAAGTTAGTATGAAAACAGGCATCTAAAAGAAAAAGAAAAGGATCTATTTACCCTCCAAAGAGTCCTTCGTCCTGTCCAACGATTCTATTTCTTTAAATGCAACAATTTAGTGCAAACACAACAGACATAAAATAGCTTAGTATGCAGGAAGGAACGTATGTAACCAAGATAACTTACCATGAAAGAAGGCACACAACTAGTTTAACACATATACAGACCATAAATGAAATATAAAACAACGCAATATGAAACAACAGTACAAGCATGCACCTTTCTATATCCTCTTCAGCCGATGCAGTCAAGACTCCCTCCTTTTCTCTAGCTACTATGTTTTTTTCAACGTGGGAACCCACAAAATTCAATGAACATCGATGGAAGTTGGTATTCACTATAGAACAAGCAATATGTAGATACAACAAAACTGAATCAACGGAAATTTTACAAAGGCAGAAACATGAACCTTTGCGCTTCTCTATCCATGGTGGTAAACGTCTAGCTTTTTTTTCCTTGGCCAAAATATATTACAAGGCAGAAAATATCACGCAATTGCATGGCCGCAGCTAAACGATTTCTGGTTTTCCCTGGAAATTCATCCAGATATTCCCTTTAACCATGTTCTTTATCCTCTACACAGACTGTTGTGCCCATAGATGATTTTAGGGGCTAAATTTTGCTCATGGGCTAATTTTCCATGGTTTTTCCAAAAACGAGATTCGCTATTTTAAAAATGATTCGCCCAAATTTTATAGGATAAAATTATTTTACCTTAAAAATCACCAAAATTTTATAAAAACTATATAAATCCTTAGAAATTTGAATATTTTTACAAAAATATTGCCAAACATTTATAGTTGGCATATGAAGGATAAGTAAGATTCACCAAGGTTTCTACATTTTGAAATAAATTTCCATCCTTAAAATCATCCCTGGCTGTTCCCACGATACAAGTTCTCAGTTTTCTGTGGAAAACTACCTAGACATGCTTCCAGACATGAAAATATAATCTTGAAGAATCTTTGTTGCACATATCGTATCTCAAGCATAACACAAATTGTATCATGCACACACCAGTCTATGTAGAGGAGAAAGAACATGTCATGTCATATCCGCACATCTGACCGTACATGGTCTATAAATGTAGGCTGCATACATATGATTTATTCCAACAAAACACAACAGATATTGTAACTTCACATGTAATCCTCCAACAATTTTGTATGCAACTATTTTCTTTCATGGCAGGACTCGAGCACCAGGAAAATCTCATAGAATTAAAGATAACGACCTTTGCAAAAATGGAAAATAACACAACTGCAGATTGAATGGTGGGTGCAGGGGATGAACACCGTAAAGCACCCCAAAAAAACAATAACAATCCAAAAATAAAATAAAAAATAAAAGCTCCAACCACTATTGCTGCACCCCAACCCTGCAAGGCCGAATCAAAGAAAAGAAACCAGCAAGGACCAAACCAGCGAGAAAGTATGAAGAGGCCGAACTACACCCCCAGGTCCCCAAAGCATAAACCCAAGGCAAAAAAATAGAACCAACAACCCAGGAACCAACGAACCAACAAAAGCCACCGACCCAGTGAACAACATATGTATCTCCAACAATTACGAAACTGCAGCCGAAGCAGAAAAGGAACCAGAAACATACAAGGAACATGCGACTACAAATAATAAAACATTCCTACATGCAAACTGCAAACACTGACCAACAAACAGGGAATACAAAATGAAACTATGGCATTGAAACTTACTCTGAAAAGATGAAATGCAGAAGCGCAGGTTGAATCGTGAGTGAAACAACAAAAAACAACAATTGAGAAACCAACAAAGAAGAAACACTCACTGAACCAGTAAACAATGTATCTAGCTTCAATGATTACGAGGATGAAACATACAATGGAAGCACCCGAGAAACCAGCAAAGAAGAAGCAGTCATTCAACCAGTAAACAATGTATGTAGCTTCAATGGCAAAACAAGGATGAAACGTATAATGGCTATTGAACTGGCATGTACTCCGAGAACCGTATTTACATAATTATTTAAGACTCTCAGGCTGTCAAAGGACCTCATGGTATGCAAACATTTAAGTTGTTAGGGGTGTTGGTGGACATCGCGTCATGTAGACATTTACGCTATCAGGCCTATTGAGGCATCTCAGAATAAGTGTCAATAAATTTCAAGAAATATACAAAGCTTGGATATGAAAACATTTCAATATGCTTAGTACATATCAAAACTGATGGATATATTCAGGTAGCAGAAAATGCTAATATAAACATTCGAACTAATGGTAGCATTAATCGACCTTCAAGCAATATACAGGAAAAATATATGATTAAAACATATTGTCTACGAGAAAAAGTTTGGATATGTTGCCATATACTACATTGGGAATAACGAAGCTGACAATAAGACCTCCAATCTCTTAGCCAATCAGATCAGTACATATATGCTACTTTTTAATATATAAAAATATATGCTTTTAATTCCATAGCTCCAACAATAGGTATTGTGCAAATATTTCCAGTCAAAGGACAAACTAATATGTAGTCAACGCTTTATCGATCGCTATAGTCCCTCTATGCCTACGACAGGGACTAATAATGTGTAAGGAGAAAAAAAGGATGATATAAATAATGTGTAAGAGGGGAAGAAAAAAATGATGGATAAGAAAAAAATTTAACTACTTAAAACTTTTTGTTGTTTTTTTAATTTATCATTATATGTTTAATAACATTTTTTAATTATTAAAAATGAAAACTAAATTGTTAACATAGGATGATAAGCTATTCAATTGGGCTTAACAACTTTCTATAGGTGATTATTGAAGAATTTAGCCTATTGAAAAGTGTAGAATTTTTAGTTATCAAATGGAATAAGAACATCTAGTTTGTAGTTTCATTGCCAAATATGTTTGTTAAAAATGTATCCTTTAGAAATATGTTTGTTAAAAAATATATTCTCTTTAATGGCATATGATTTTTTTATTATTTTGAAAAATATATATATAAATGCTTGAAAATGGATTGTCAAAAGAGTTAAATCTTTTTATTAAATCTTTTTATTAATTATTTTGATTTAAAATGGAGTTGTTAATCGACTATGTAATTGCATTGTTTATAGCATGCTAAATTTTAAATATATCTTGTTTTGAATGAGCCAAAATAACTTATAGTGATAAAAAAATGTATACCTTATAATATAAAATCTATAATTTTTTATTACTTCTCTTGATCAATCAATACCCAATCATATATATCTTCTCATATATGTTATAAATCAAAACTCAATCATATATGTCTTGAATTTCTTGTGTAATAAATCAAAACTCAATCATATATGTCTTGTAATATATGTTATAAATAAAAACTCAATCATGTCTTGTAATATATTCTATATAATCATTATGTATTTTATATAATCATTATAATAAAAATCATCATCATTACAAACCCAAACATATATGTCTTGTAATATATGTTATAAATCAAAAATCAATCATGTATGTCTTCTAATATATGTTATAAATCAAAACTCAATCATGTCTTGTAATGTATTTTATATAATCATTATAAGACACATCACCATTACAAGTGTTTAACTAGATTTGTTTTTAGTATTTGTGATAAATATATAATACAATTTATTTATTATTTATAATACATAATAATGGACATAATAGAACTTACGTTATGTTTTGTTTTGGTAATATATTGTTGGATTATACTAGCACAAAATATATTGAATTGTGTTAATTGTTAGGTTTTAAATTGAAAAATATATTGAAATGGGTTAATTTTTATGTGTTGATTGTTGATTGAAATTTTAAATTCTATTTAAAGTTTGTGTAAGATATATCTATAAGGGGTTTATATTATTTTTAAGTTTTCAAAATAAAGATTATGTTAAGTTTAAGTTATTATGTATTAAAAAATTGTGTGTAATTACCAAAGTAATATTTGATACAAGAAGGTATTTTACATAGTATAAGGGGTTTAT
Source organism: Picea mariana (assembly GCA_032191745.1). Lineage (NCBI taxonomy): Eukaryota > Viridiplantae > Streptophyta > Pinopsida > Pinales > Pinaceae > Picea > Picea mariana. Next base: position 10,587 of record JASDQU010240873.1, read on the forward strand.
AGTATTGTTTAGTTTTCAAAATAAAGATTATGTTAAGTTTAAGTTATTATATATATATATAAACAGTGTGTAATTATCAAAGTTATATTTGATAAAATAAGGTATTTTACAAAGCATGAATACTTTTAGTAACTATTTATATAATTAGATAAAAAATCAATATGCTATTATTTTTATGTCGTTAAAATATTTAAAGAGGGAAATAGTTTACAGTTCCAATCAATGTGGTTAATTGAGGCAATATATTAATATAAAAAAAATGCTTTAAAAAATACTTTTTTACAATCGATCATCAGCAAATGATCCTCCATGCTCTTTAAATAGAGATCATGGACCAATCAGGTGTTAAGCCACAGATAATTGTAGTTGTTAAGATCGAGGAGAGTATGATCCGTCAGATCACTCTGTGTCTAGAACATATCATGAGAGTCAGATTACATAACTACAAATGCATACTAATGCATACTAAAGAAACACACTTTAGACCAAGTTGATCTTAACTAACTCTTAATTGTCCAAATATCCTAACATCCCCCATTATGAAAAACTTGGGATAGTGTTAACACATGAATTTGCAACCTACTTCATAGGACTCAAGAAATAATTAAGGTTTACCCTCAGGAGCATTGTGGTGTAAATCATGTGGCATTCTGCCCATGATTTCCACAGGAAGAATGAAAATGTTTGAGGTCTGAACAGCTCAAACACCCTCAAAATCCATTCAAAGGGTGTGTTTTCAACCCCTTGATCAAAAGTTATCACATAAAGTTGTCAAGGGCCATAGGCCGCAGCCATGAGCACAAAGCGCAACACTTAGAGCGGTCTAATATGAACTCAAATCAAGCGAGCGAGCAAGTTCAGTTTTTAGCGGAGTAAATTCCATTCGAAATTAATATTTGCAGAGCCTTGAGGCGTCAAGATTGACTTGAAGAAGTTGTGGGCACCGCCTAGAAACATTCATGGGTGTCAAGCCTCGTCCCGATCCCAATGAAGGAATTTATTGACGATAGGGGCAGAAATTGAGACCTCGTCTCACCCCATAAATGGAAAACATTGCAAAGAGTAGCCATGAAGGAAGACTGTCCACCCGAAGCTTCCTCCTGGATGGATATTCCTATAAAACGCATAACTACGCCGGTCTCACATCTGACATGAGAAGGCCTGCACAGTCTGACAGAGAAGGCATCGACTGGAAACTTTAAATGCAGGGGCCCGATCATGCTCCTGGTAGTTGCAACGGTTTTAGTATATATAGGCAGTTTTTATATTTTTTTAAGGTTGGTGGTTGAGATACGCTCCCGTATTGTAAAATTTTTAATGAAGAACTCTGGTTCTCTGGTTATGTATTTTGATCTGAGACTTCTTGTTTAATGAAAGTCAACTTATTTTTCATCCTATTTTCCTCTGATACTGAAGTGTCCATGATTGAAGGATTCACATGGATTGTTTGACTGTATTGTAATGTATGTTTGATTGCAGTGTTGTGTTGTTATTTACGTTCTTCAATTTTCTGAAGTTTTGAATCCAAGAGGATATTGTATTTGAAGCTTTTCCTCCTTAGGCTGTTGGAATACCTGATGTCTATGACATAACTCTACACTCGCCTCACCAAAGTCTTCCCTCTATTCACCCTTACTTCAACTTATTGACTGAAGTTAATTAAGACCTCACCTGCATGTGCATATCGGTCTAGTTTTATGAGTTAAAATGATATCATCTTGACTTTGTGCCCATTTGACCTATTTAAAACCAACCTATGACATAAAACTTTGATGGGTACTGGGCTTACCTCCAACGCAATCTGGAGGTGACTTCTAGTGCTAACATTTCTAGCATCGTTGTTGGGAACGAATTGAAAACTTTTCCCTAGGATAGAATGACAAAGAAGCTCTGATTCTAAAGGTGCATCAGATATCAGTACCATTGAAGATTACAACTTGCACTTGGAGACTCCACTATTTTGACTCCATTGTTTCAATTATGGCTCCTAAAGGCAGACACACGAGGTCCACTTCACTGCTGCTTCTAGCAACATCTGAAGTTGACCCAGAGGAAATTATCAGAAAGGGAAAGACCGCTCAAAAAGGTACCTCCATTATTGTACCAAGTTTGTCTGATAATTTGCATAATCCCTCTCTACAAACTCCAATAACTATTTTTGATTCTCCTATTATACAAACTATGGGAGTTTCAAGAAATTTAAGTTTTGGGAGCTTTCCTGCCGATTTCTCCCCTCCTATTCTTAGTTTGGAAGGAGATATCTTTGACACCCCTTTCTCCCCCGAATTTGTGAAGTGTAAAGAGAGATATTTGACCTTAGAATACTTTCCTACTCCTCCTCCCATTAGAGTTGTTGCAGTCATAGAAGGGGAGACTTATGTTCCCTCAAGCCCCTTGTCTTCACCTCCTAGGAACACTGTCCCAGTTTCACATAGCCCAACTCCATCCCCTCTAGGTTCTCCTCCAGTCCACATACAAATGGCAGGATCTAATTCCCCCAGAACTAGGATGGAAACTATAATAGTTGCTAGGTATTCCCCTCTTATTTTGCCTCAGCCTCTGAATGCCCTCCCAGTGGATGGATACCTTAAGAAGTTGCCCAATTTCATAGGTGAGGGAGACATAACCGCAGAGGAACACCTTGAAGCCTTTTACAGTTTTACAGATTGTCATGTCATCATGGATGCAGATGTATGGATGAGGATTTTTGTTCATAGCCTTGAGGGCGAGGCTAGGAAGTGGTTTAGGGCCTTGCCTCCTAGATCTATCGATGGGATTGAAGCCCTAGATGAAGCCTTCTTAAATAATTATGGGGATAGAAAGGATTTCCTTTACTATATTACAAAGTTTGGATCACTGAAGAAAAAGGAAGGGGAATCTGTTTCTGACTTCTCAAAGAGATTTAATAAAATGTATACAAAAATTCCCATTGAGGTTAATCCTATAGAAACCTCTACAAAGATTACTTATTCTAGTTCTTTTGACCCTTATTTTTGCCTCCTGCTAAGAGAAAGGAGAGCTACATCCTTGGTTCATATGCAAGATGCATCCATTGAAGTAGAACCCAATATTATGGCAGTTGATGAGATTAGGAGTAAGGCTGACAGGAACATAAGAAGGGGAAGGTCTGAAACTTCAACCTATTCCTTTGTTGCCCACCCTCAAGATGATTAGCTTACCAAATTAGTAAAATCTCTTTCTGCTGATATGGATAAGGTAAAACTTGGAGCAAGACATACCTGTAGAAGTACTCAAAATGATGATAATAGAGGTACCTTCAAGAGACCTAATAATGCTCCTCGGATACTTCCAAGAGATCCCATAAACAAAGGAAGATATGATCAAAGGATCCAAACCCCTTTACAAAATAACCTTGTAGATGAAGAAGATGATACTGAGATCCATTGCTTGGGTGACACCCCTCCATCCCCTCACTTGACCAAGTCTGCATATGGGGAGTACTTGATGGATAATCAAATAAATGAATTAAGTAAGGGAGAAAAGGAAAAAGAGAATCCTAATAAATATAATATGATATCTAAAAAGAAGGGGGAAAATACTAATGTTTCAGATCAGCCCTCAAAAACATAGAAGTTTTCCAAGGCTGTGACAATTGGAAGAAAGAAAAAATACACTCAAAACCCCCTAGTTTTGATTGAAGATCCTACCCCAGAAGTCGAGGAGATTCTGAAATCTCCATCTTCCTTCAGTTTTGAAAATGAGGTCCAAAAAATCAAGATCCCTATACCATTTTTAGAACTGATAAAAATTAAAGGATTTAGAAAATATCTTTCTAATGAGTTGTTGCTCGAATCCTCCTCAAATACCATTGATTCATTAAATATTCAAGATTAAAATCCAACAATCATCTTAGGTCCTTTGATACAAGATAGAGATGATTCAACCCCTCCCTTCTATACATCACTGAACATACATGATAAGGTGTTGCATAATTGTTTGTTAGACTCAAGGGCATTTCACACTCATGCCCAAAGAAGTCATGGATGAACTTGGATTAGAGATCACAAAGGCATACCATGACTTATATTCCTTTGACTCTAGGAAAGTGAAGTGTCTTGGGGTCATCAAAGATTTGTTTATGACCTTATTTCAGTTTCCCATGAAAACTATGGTCATGAACATTGTAGTGGTTGATGTTCCCCCCAAGTTTGGCATGATATTGTCAATATCTTGGATAGAAAGACTTGGGGGAACTTTACAGATGGACCTCACATATGMCARTMTTCTTGTATTTGGGGGTGAGCATAGAAGACTTTATAGGGAAGCTCAATTGGCCTACATCATTAGTGATGAAGAAGACCCCACCGACCATCCTATTTTTTCCCTTGACACTGATTTGGGATCCAACATATTGCAGCTCACCGATGCTCCTTAAATCCCTCTTAAAATCATAAAATATTCCATCACTTCTTGTGAAACCCCTCCTCCAACTACCCATGTTTGGAAGATGTTATTTGATGGAGCCTCTTCTAAGGAAGGTGTTGGTGTTGGATTAATCTTCGTTTCACCTTATCAAGAGACTATACCTCTATCATTCAAGTTGGAATTTGAAGCCACCAACAATGTGGTAGAGTATGAAGCTCTTGTTTTGGGTTTAAGGCCTGCAAAAGACATGGGACTTGAAGAGCTATCAGTATTTTGGGATGCAGAGATAATTATTCATCAAATCAAAAATATTTATCAAGCTAAGCACCCTAGGCTTAGAATTTACAGAAATGAGGTGTGGGACCTAATTGACATTTTCTTCTTAGCTTTCAACATTTCATTTATTCCAAGAAAGGAGAATACCATGGCTGATTATTTGGTTGTTTCAGCAAGCCATTTCAGAGTCCCACTGCGACCTAAACTCAAATATGACGTGGAGGTAAAATATAGACCCTCTATACCTGACAATGTCAAACATTGGAAGGTGTTTGAGGATGATATTGAGATCAAAACATTTCTTGAGTTTGTTGATGAATTCTCTGCATTACATATTAACCAAGATCATGATTCTGAAAGCAATCCTTGTACTGATGTTTTTCTATACAAAATTTCCAATCATCATGTTGTTAAGCTTCCTAGCAATCATATTATGAAGGGACTAGTTCCTTTAGAAAGGTTGTTCGATGGGAATGATGTGGTAGTAAAGGTTAAAGGATCAACTAATGATGTTGATATAACTGAGTACAATATTGGTACAGAGAAAGATCCCAAATTTGTCAAGCTGTCAAGCAACTTGTCAAGAGAGCAAAGGGCCGAATATGTTGAGTTGTTAAAAGAGTTTGCTAATGTGTTTGCCTGGACATATGAAGATATCAGGAAATATGACACAAGTATCAATGAGCACAAGATCCCATTGAAGGAAGAGTCCAATCCATTTAGGCAGAAGTTGAGTCAAATAAATTCTATGTTGTTGACCATTATGGAGAAAGAAGTAAAAAATCTTTTAGATGCCCAGATTATCATTCCTTTGAGGTATTCTGATTGGGTGGCCAACTTGGTCCCGGTGAGAAATAAAAATGGAGAAATCAGACTTTGTGTGGATTTCTGAAATATGAACAAAATCTCTAAGAAAGACAATTACCCCTTTCCCAAGATGGAAGACATATTACAAAGGGTGACATGGGCATCCATAATGTCTATGATTGATGGATTTGTTGTCTACAATCAAGTCTCTGTCGTTCTTGAAGACAGAGAGAAGACATCCTTCACCACTCCTTGGGGTACATTCATGTATGCTAAGATGCCTTTTGGATTGATGAATGTAAGAGAAACCTTTCAGTGAGCCATGGACATAGCTTTTATTGGAGAAAAGGAGAATTTTGTGGTCATTTATTTGGATGACATAACCGTGTTCTCAAAATCTTATGAAAATCATCATGACCATTTGAAAAGGGTCTTTTTGAAATGCAGAAAGTTTGGTCTATTGTTAAATCCAAAGAAGTCATTATTTTCCATGAAAGAAGGGAATTTGTTGGGGCACATTGTGTTAGATGAGGGGGTAAGAATTAATCCAAGTAGGGTAGAAGCTATCCAAACTTTGTCACCCCCTATATCCAAGAAAGAAGTTCAGTCCTTCTTAGGAAAAGTTAATTTTTTGAGAAGGTTTGTTTTGAATTTTGCTGAGCTGGTAAATTTTATCACAACCATGCTGAGGAAGGGAAATGAGATCAAGTGGACTTCTGAATCTCATAATTATTTCAATTAGAAAAAGAAGGCCTTGAATGAAGAACATGTTCTTATCAGTCCTAACTACTCCAAGGAGTTTCTGATTTTCTCTTTTGCTTCATCTGACACAATAGCAGTTGTTTTATTGTAGAAGAATATTGAAGGATTAGAGCAGCCCATTTCCATTCTCAGTAGGGCACTGAGAGATGATGAAATAAAATATGACATCATGGAAAAGTAGACCTATGCATTGGTTAAGCTCTCAAATATTTCAGAGTTTATGTGCTACATTCAAAATTCATTGCATATGTCCCTTCATCTTCTGTGAAGGAGATCCTCATTCATCCTAACATAGATGGAAGAAGGAGCAAGTGGATTTCCAAGATCCTTGAATTTGATCTTGAAATAAATCCTACCAAATTGGTTAAAGGTCAAGGTTTAGCTAGGTTACTGGTTGAATCTAATTGTAAATACTTGGGGGTCAATTTCATCAACATTTTTTCATAGAATCAACAAGTTGAGTTGTCTGATGAAGATCCTTAAGCAACACCCCCGTTGGAAAGATATATTTGGTATAAAGACATTATATTTTTCCTACACAAGTTGCAGCCTCCCGATGGCATGGAAAAGAGCAAGGTAAGAGCTTTGAAGCTAAAATCAATTAAATATTTTTTGATTGATCAAGTATTATATTGGAAAAACCCTTTAGGAGTGTTGTTGAGATTCCTAGACCCACAGGAATCCCAAAAGATTATATATGATTTTCATGATAGTTTATGTGGGGGGCATCACTTTTGGAGAACCACAGCCTACAAAATTCTTAGGGCTGGGTATTTTTGGCCTAGTATCTTTACTGATGTCTGTGCAAAGATCAAGGAATGTGTTAAGTGTCATAAATTCTCTAGAAAGTAGAAAATCAAGTCTTTGCCACTAAAACCCATGGTAGCTTCAGGGCCCTTTCAGCAGTGGGGCCTAGATTTTATTGGGGAGATTCATCCTGCTTCAAGTGGTCAACATAGGTGGATCTTGACTGCCACAGACTACTTTACCAAGTGGATAGAGGCCATCCCCACAAGAAATGCTTCCCACAAAGTAATCATCAGTTTTATTGAGGATATTATGGCAAGATTTGGTTTTCCAAATAGAATTGTCAAAGATAATAATACAACTTTCAAGGTTGAACCACTGATTAAGTTTTTTGAACAGTTTGGAATCACATTGATTCACTCTACTCCTTACTACCCCTAAGGGAATGGACTGGAAGAGTCCTCTAACAAGAGCCTTATTAAGATCATGAAAATATTGTTAGAGGACAATAAGAAATCATGGGATTCAAAGATTAAATTTTCTCTATGGGCTGACCAAGTGACAACAAAGAGATCTCTTGGTATCTCTCCTTTCCAGTTTGTGTATGGAGTTGAGGCCATATTTCCTTCTCATCTCGCCTTGCCTGTGGAAAAATTCTTTGAAGTCTACCAGGGAGAACTAGATGATATGATTAGAAGAATACAATAGCTGGTAGAAGTGCAGCAGACTAGGGAGAAGCTACTTGACAAAGAACATAACCATCAACAAAAGATCAAGCAGGCCTTTGACAAGAAGGTAAAAAAAAAGGATTTATAGCTGGGAGATCTAGTACTCAAGTGGGATGCACCTAAAAAAGATAAAGGAAAGAACGGTAAATTTGAGGCCTTATGGATCGACCCCTTCAAAATTTATGAGGCTTTTTCAAATAACACTTACAAGTTGCAAGATTTGGAGGATGTTGAAGTTTTTGGTAGCCCTGTAAATGGGCATTTTCTGAAGAATATTTTCACTTAAGCCATGAGTGGCCTCCCATGTCATTGTAAATATCATTTTTCTTTTGTTTTTGGTTTTTATAAAGTGACTCCACAACCCAACACTAAGGCACTGAAACTGCAAAAGGAGTTCATAGAGCCTCACAGGGAGGTCTCTATCCCCCATGGAGCCTATATGTTAACACATGAATTTGTAGCCTACTTCATAGGACTCAAGAAGTAATTAAGGTTTACCCTCAGGAGCATTGTGGTGTAAATCATGTGGAATTATGCCTATGATTTCTGTAAGAAGAATTAAAATTCTTGAGGTCTGAACAACTCAAACACCCTCAAACTCTAGTCAAAGGGTGTGTTTTCAACCCCATGGTCAAAAGTTATCACAAAAAGTTGTCAAGGGCCGCAGGCCGCATCCATGACCACAAATTGCAACACTTAGAGCAGTCTAATATGAACTCAAATCAAGTGAGCAATCAAGTTCAGTTTTCAGTGGAGGAAATTCCATTCAAAATTAATCTTTACAGAGCCTCGAGGCGTCAATATTGTCTTGAAGAAGTCGTGGGCACTGCCTAGAAACATTCATGGGTTTTAGGCCTCATCCCGATCCCAATGAAGGAAGTTATTGAAGATAGGGGTGTAATTTGATACCTCGTCTCACCCCATAAATGGAAAGCGTTGAAAAGAGCAACCATGAAGGCAGACTGTCCACCCGAAGCTTCCTCCTGGATGGATTTTCCTGTAAAATGCATAATTGCACCTGTCTCGCATATGACATGAGAAGGCCTGCACAGTCTAATAGATCAGGCGTCGACTGGAAAATTTGAATGTAGGGGCCCAATCACGCTCCTGGTAGTTGCAACAATTGTTAGTATATATAGGTAGTTTTGATATTTTGTTAAGGTCGATGGTTGAGCTACGCTCCCGTATTGTAAAAATTTTGATGAAGAACTCTGGTTCTATGGTTATGTATTTTTATCCGAGACTTCTTATTTAATGAAAGTCAGCTTTTTTTTCATCCTATTTGCCTTCGATACTGAAGTGTCCATGATTGAATGATTCACATGGATTGTTTTGTTGTATTGTAATGTATGTTTGATTGCAGTGTTGTTATTTACATTCTTCAGTTTCCTGAAGTTTTGAATCCAAGAGGATATTGTATTTGAATATTTTCCTCCTTAGGCTGTTGGAAGACTTGATGTCTATGACAGACCTCTACACTCTCCTCACCAAAGTCTTCTCTCTATTCACCCTTACTCCAACTTACTGACTGAAGTTAATTAATACCTCACTGGTATGTGCATACCAGTCCAGTTTTTTGAGTTAAAACGATATCATCTTGAGTCTGTGCCCATTTGACCTCTTTAAAACCAACCTGTGACATAAAACTATGATGGGTACTGGGCTTACCTACAACGCAATATGGAGGTGACTTCTAGTGCTAACAGATAGAGGTGAAACAATAGGATAAGGAAGGAGGCATTAGAGCCTATTCCCCCTTAATGACAACTTCTTGAACTCTTAACATAGATCGAAGTTTGGAAAACTTCACTTCTGTAAGACATTTTGTGAAAATGTCTACAACTTGATCTTATGTAGGGAAAAAGAGCACTTTAATAATTTGAACATGAATGATATTTTTGCTGAAGTGCATGTGTAGCTTGATGTGTTTGTTTCACTTATGTTGAGATGGATCTTTGGCAAGCTTGATGACACTCTGATTGTTGCACTAGAGGGTGGTTGGATGTTGTTTCGGGAAGCCAATCTCGAAAAGGATTTGTTGAAGCCACAAGAATTACTAAATTGCATTAACCCTTGCTTGGTACTTTTCTTCTGGTGAACAAAAAAAAATAGCTTGTTGTTTCTTACAATCCTATATGACAGGTTCTTAACCAAAGATGAAAACATAACTCATAGTGGACTTTCAATCATTAGGGTAGTTGTCCCAATTCAAAGCAATGAAACCTACCAACAAAGGAGTGCCCCCTAAACTTTAATGTATCTCAAACTTAATTGTACCCCAAACATACCAAAGTATCCTTTTAGTTGTTTTCCAATGGCTTTCATGGGGTGTTTTCATATACCAGCAACAAGACCAACAACAAAGGAAATATTAGGATGGTTATGAGTCAAATATAAGAGGATACAAACTAAATGACAGTATAAAGTGGCATCAACTTCAGGAGTAGAACAAGTGGTGACAATTTTGACTCTAGACGGGAAGGGAGAGGGGGCTAGTTTAGAGTCTTCCACATGAAAGTGACGTAGAAGGTCACAAACATACTTAGACTAGGAAAAGAAAATAGCTTCCTTGGTTTGCAATACTTGGAGGCCAAGAAAATAATGCAAATAGCCTAAGTTTGTCATTTCAAATTTTTTTCTAAGGCTTGATTTCACATAGGTTAAAATTTTAAGGTCACTACCAGTGAGGATAGGGTCATCAACACAAATAAAAAGTATTATGAGATCACCTCCTACTTTCTTGGTATAGACATTAGGGTGAAAATGACATCTAGAGAAGTCAATTAAAAGAAGAAAGTTATCTATTTTGGCATACCAAGATCGAGGAGATTTCTTAAGACCATAAAGAGATTTCTTAACTTAGGAGACAAACAAGGCTACAGTTATTTTGGACATAGCCAGGAGGTTGTTCCATGTAGATTTATTCTTCCAAATCCCCATGCAAGAAGGAAGATTTAACATCCATTTGATGGACCTCCCATTTATGTGAGGTGGCAAGGGATAGAGCAAGGAGGATGGATTTCATTTTGGCTACGGGGCAAAGGTTTCATTATAGTCAATGTATTTAACTTTAGAGAATCCTTTGGCAACTAACCAAGACTTGTGTCTTTTAAAACTTCCATTTGATGCATACTTAGTTCTATACACTTGTTAGAACACTTTAGAAAATTTCAAATAAAAATTAAACTTTGAAGTCTTTTTGTTTTGATCTCTTCAAAATAAATTATGAAAAACTTAGGAATTTCATTCTTTTTAGAATAAAAGATATGTTTGTTATATCTTGATAGAGTGCATCAATTAATATCCATTAAAAAAATTTAGTCATCTGGATTGACGATTCTCGCTAATTTGGAGTTCTAAAGTTGCGTGAGGTTTCGAAAAAATAAAACTACAAAATCACTTCGGGACTTCACGATTCAGGAGTTTCAAACTCAAGGTGTTTAAAGATCTAAAAACCCTGAAGTTGCGAAGCTCCAAAGTCCTGGAGACATTTTCTCGTGAAATGTTTTAAAATAAATATACTGATGAGTCATAGGCCACTTGTCAATATTTATTTTTTCTGACACATGGCACTCTTTTTTGGCATCTTAGTCACATCATTCGCATGATTTTAGGTGACACATGTCACTCACTTTTTATGACACGACATCAAAAGTGACATCATCTGTAACACCCTGTTTCCCCCAGTTTGTAAATATAAATATACTGACCAAGAGACTATGAAAAACTCAATATGTGTGAATGTTTGATTTGATAGACCTTTGTATAAAAGGTCTATGAATGTAAATTTTGTTATTTTAATAGAAAATGGATAAGTGTTGCATGAATGTTGGAAAGGGGATGTGCTAAGAGAGACCACAAATGTGTGAAAGAGATGGTGAAGGGGATCATGAATGGTTGCGTTAACCTTCACTGGACCATTACTTTGTTGTATTGAATTTCTCAGGATCATAACAATCCTTTAACCTAGGAATGAATATCAGTCAAGCTGGTAGGTGGGAATACCTCCTCAATAATTAATGAGAGGATGGGGCAGACCACCCATCTGTAAGGATTTTAGACCCGACCATGGATTGGGGATTCGATCCACATGCAATCTTGCTGAGAAAGGAAAGAAAGGAAGGTGTGGTGGAAAAAGGGGGGAGACCTGCGAAGAGTGTAGAGATGAGAGACCAAGCTCTCAGGTTCAAGGAAGAACTATAAAAAATAGTGTGTTATGATCGAGGGAAATAAAGACTAAGTCAAGAGAAAGAGAGTAACCTTTGTCCCTATCTATTTATGTGCCGAAAGAAGAGATTCAATCTAAAAGAATCATGGTCTAGCTCGAGGGTGGCTAGTGGTAAATCATTTAGGAGTGACTGAGCCTATGGTTGGGTGGAAATGAGCACCCCTTCCAGTAGTCTCTTCACGTTATCTGGTTCTGATAAGTGTTTTCATAATCTATGAGTTGAATTGGGAATTAATGGTTTCATGCATGTATTTACATATCTATATATGTTTTCTGTATTGAAATGGTTAAGTTATGTGTATAGGTTGTCTTCCTTTAGAACTTATGCTTCTTCTTTTCTCGTATGCTCCAGTTTCCTCTTGAAGGTGTTTTCCCTGGGGAGCTACCTCACAACTCCAAAGTCAGAGAAAGCCTCTTGGCACTGCTACTGTCTCGGTAACCTCACAAGTTTACCTTTCCCTATTTCAGAGCTTAAAGTTATCTTAAGGTCTCTCGGGCATTTCCTTCAAACCAATAGCCTAAGAGACCTTGAACTCGCTCCCACAGACTTAACCAAAACCCAGCTAAGAGTATATCTCATAGCCCAAGAGTAATCTAAAGGTCCATGCGACATGGGTCTAGGAACCTTGCGTTAAGCCCGAAAGGAGCTAGCTCATAATGGTTTCAGAGTTTCCGAAGTTCGACATCCTAGGATGTCAAACTTCACGATAGTCAAAGTTACCCAAACTCCTAGAGTAACAAGATCCATAGATGAATCAAGAACCTGATAGAGGAGATGAATGTGAGCCATTCACCGGGAGGAAAACCTATCTCATTCGTCGGATTGACTCAAAGATCCACCAGAGTTAACGGATCAAATACTAGCCTCTCAATTAGATCGATGCTTTGGAATCATTGCGGAGCGTGAAGGTGAAATTAGAGGACGTGCTAGTTCACAGCCCACAATCAACCAACTTCATTGATCTCGTCAAGGTGGAAGATCAATGACCACGATTAGGAGGATTCGGGCGAGTACTTTCCAGATTGCAGATACTGGGCCCTGAAATCACTGAATCGTCAATCTGAGCACGAAGATCAGTGGTTGGGAATCATTACGGAGCGCAAAGGTAAAATTAACATACCTGATAGTTCATGGCCCACAATGAACTAACGCCGTTGATATTGTTGGGATGGAGAATCAATGACCACGATTAAACAAAGTTGGGAAAGCACTTTTCAGATTGCGGAGATTGAGCTCTCCAATAAAGAGAGGGCACGTTGGGGCCCCACAATCACTATGAATCATCGATCTGTAAACAAGTTGGTATTGGCTGGATCACGATTATGAGATCTGAGGGATGTCAAAAGATGATTAAGTTGGAGCAACAAGGAAGAGTGATGCCTTCCATGGTGACATGGATTTAAGCTTGACGAGCCATGCGCCACCTGGATTCATGTGCATCACCTACCCCATAGAGCCTTTGGAACGTGACACATCTCATCCCGATTGAGGGCACATGTTGAGCCTGACCCATCTACATGTTAGCCCTGGTACATGTCCACCTAGCCAATGTGGTTGGTGAAGGGACTGGAACTCCAGGATTCTAAGACTTCGGGACCTCGGAGGATTTGGGGTGTAGTACCATACAGAGTTCAAAGGGACTTGAAGTGTCGAATTAGTGAAGAATATCTGGACCATTGGATCCAAAGGAACATGTGGCAGAGATCTTTGTGCTTCGAAGGAAATGTACTTCGAAGGAAAGCGAGGGTGGAGTGTGCAGAAATCCCGAAGCCTGAATTTGTGAAGTGACTAGGACCGTAGATATGGGGATCCTTCAGGTCCTATCCTAGCCATCGAATCTATGACGTAGTCAACCTGGCGTTGGCAGCTTTGGGAGGATAGGGGTGTTGTGACACCAAAACTCCCGAAGTTCGTTGTGACCGTTGAATAGAGGAGGACCTGTGTTAGAATATCCAACACTTCAGAAGGAGATCACTCCATAGGTTTGCGTGTGTCAAGAATCAAGAACCTATCGAAGTCCAGAGTCTCGAAGTGTATCAAGACCGTCAAAAATTCTGAGGACATGCGATGTCAGATTGCAAACTTCAGAGATTTTCCACTCTGGAAGATTCGATCAGTGGTTGTCTTGGCGCCTATTGTCTTGGCATATGTTCATAGCCATGGTCATATGCGAGTGTAGATGGAGGGAAGGGGCTAGGCCCAGAATTCAATCCGAAGGTCGAATGTCAAATTCCCCGCTAGCCTGTGAGTTAGTTGAGGATCAATCCCAGTCATTGGATTGGTTGGGGATGGATCTCCACTATAGAATTTGGAATTCTATAACCTTCGGGACATTGGAGGACTCGGGATGGAGCTTATTGGGTTGGATCCACGTGAAATCCGCATGCCGCCAACCAATGAACACCTGAGGAACTTGGGATATGTATATCTACTACTTCTAAGTTCAGTTTTGAGCATTAATACCATGGTTGGAACGCTCTGGATGAGAAAAAGGTGATAAAGACCTTGAATGAAGGATTTGATATAGTTAAGGAAAACAAAATTTCAACGACCCATCATGGGTGTGTTACAAATTAGTATCAGAGCATGGTTACAACACTTGGCCTTCTTGGGCTCATGGATGAGTCACTTAAAAATTATGTTTAAATAAAATCTTAAGGGTGACGCCCTACCTTACCTCTTTCCTAAAGAGTTTGGTTAAAATATTACTAAATAAAATAATGAAAACTTTCTACTCTGTGTGTGTATTTAAGAAAAATGAACTATGTGTGGTTCATAAACTAATAGAATGTTAGCTAACAAAAAGTGTTTTGTCATTACTCTAGCAGTCAGTGAATCATGGGAAACCACAAGCATAAAGTATGGTGACGTGCCATGAAGTGCGGGATGGCTCCCACAATAGAGATGAAGAGTCTGACGAGAGGAGGGCGGTGGATACCCCTTCGGATCTAACTGAAACTGTAAGGAGCCTTATGGCTGAATTACAGAGTTGTAAGGCTGACAACAAGAGATTGATAAAGGAGAAGGAAAAAAAAACAGAAATTAATGCAGTCTTGCTGCAGATATTATCTGATATACATAGGCAGCTGCAGCATGGACATGTAACCAGTCATGTGGATCGATGACATATAGAGAGAAGTCAAAGTCCACCTGAAATACGAAAGCATGGTCCCATAAGTGGCCATACAGGGAGAAGTACCTCAAGGAAATCCCAAACTAGAGGCATGGGATGCTCATCAGGAGAGTCCTCTGGACAGGGAACTGGCAACTCTGAGGGATATTCTAGTAGAAAAACTAGATCACATTCTCAGATGAAAGGAAAGAAGCAAAATCATTCCAAAAGTCATGACCCTGAAGAGTTCAAGAAAGCCAAATTACCCTCTTTCCATGGAGATATTGAGAAAGGGGAAGAGGTAGAAGCTTGGTTGATTGGTTTAAAGAAGTACTTCAGAGTTCATGACTATTCTGAAAACTTGAAGGCTTGAATAAAAATCTTCAACCTGAATGGAAAGAATTCCATTTGGTGGGAAGATCTCAAGAATGTGAAAGGAATCCATGAAGAGGACTTATCATGGAAACAGTTTGAGAAACACTTCAAGAAGAAGTATCTGTCAGAGAAATACTTTGATGGGAAAACCAAGGAGTTCTATGAAATCAAGTTGGGACAACTCATCATAGAGGAATATGTCAATAAATTCCTTGAGCTACTAAGGTATGTACCCTACATAAAATATGAAAAGGTAAAAGTGCAATGATTTATCAGTGGGTTACCTTAGACCTAAAGGAAAAGGATTGATTTTTACGAGCCAAATACCTTAGAATACACTATATGGAAGGCAAGGTATTTTTATGAATAGTTCGGGCATTAGACAGAACCTCACGAGGACTAGAAGAAGAAGAGTAGTTTGGGATTCAAGAAGAAGGGGTTTAAATCCTCAATATTTAAGAAATATAAAAAGGATTCAAGGATGAGCCTTCCTACCCAAAGTGTGCATCATCATAATTTCCCCTCTCGGAGTGTAAATAAACCTTTTGGGTCAACCCTAGGAAAGACTAATAACCCAAAGAGAGAACCCTTGAAATGTTGGGGTTGCGGAGAAGAACATTTGCTGAAGGATTTCCCACATAGACAACAGAAAAGTAGGAGAGTCTACAACATCCAATAAGCTACCATAGTCAATGATGTGGATAGGATCATGCCACGGATTTATCCGTCTTTGGATAATAAACAAGACGACCACCAAGATTCCATGGTGGAGATGGGAGGTATGATCTCCAACCGTCTAATTTCTATTTTAATTGACCTTGGTTCTAATTTTATTTATGTGTCCCCTCAGACTGTTGATAACTATAAACTGCAACCAGTTAGACATGTTAATTCATGGTTGGTACAACTAGCCAGTGGAACCAAAATAAAAGTAGAAGAGGTCATACCAGCTTTCCAATTCATCATGGATGCATTTCCCACCCAAGAGACCCTTAAAATACTTCCCCTAGGATCTTATGACTTGTTGATTGGTTGGATGATTACAAAACTAAGTTGGATTGTTACCATAAAACTTTAGAATGTGTAAATCAAGAAGGGATAAAGGTAACCCTCCAAGGGATTCAGAAACATATCTCAGTGAGATGAATATCATCCCTTTAAATGAAAAAGTATTGTAGAAAAGGGTGTCCTCTATATGCAATACAGGTGTTGGAATCTATTGAGGATGGCAAACCAAACCTAGAGGAACACCCCCATATTAAGAGAGTATAGATATGTGTTTCCAGAATAGGTACCAGGTCTACCTCTGAGAAGGTACATTGACTTCTCGATATAATTTGCACAGGGAGCAGTGCCAGTGTCCGGGACACCCTATACGATGAGTACACCTGAGCTAGTTGAGATCAAGCTGCAACTAAAGGAAATGATGGACAAAGGTTACATCTGGCCTAGTGTGTCTCCATGGAGAGAAAAAGCCTTGTTTGTGAAAAAGAAAGATGGCACTCTCCGACTGTGCATAGATTATAGACAACTCAATAAGACAACCATCAAGAAAATGTACCCCTTACCAAGAATCGATGACTTGTTCAACCAATTAGGGGTGCTTCCATTTTCTCAAAGATTGACTTAAGGTCTGGATACCATCAAGTCTGAATCAAGGATGAATACATCCACAAAACGACCTTCAGTACAAGGTATGGTCACTATGAATTTGTGGTGGTGCCATTTGGATTAACCAATACCACCGCCACTCAACAAATTCCTATACATATTTGTATTGGTTTTCATTGATGATATCTTAATCTACTCCAACAACAGAGAGGATCATGAAGATTATATTAGACTTGTACTTCAAGTAGTAAGAGAGCATAAACTCTATGCTAAGTTTAGCAAGTGTGAATTTTTTCAGAAGCAAGTACATTACTTGGGCCATGTTATTTCTGAAGAAGAGGTGGCAGTAGACCCTAACAAGATCAGATCTATTATGGAATGGCCTACCCCAAAGGATGTATCTAATATCATATCCTTTATGGGCTTAGAGGGATATTATACAAGGTTCATAAAATTATTTTCCAATATTGGTTGTCCAGTCACTGCCCTCCAGAAAAAGGGGGTTAAATTCACTTGGACATCAGAATGTGAAGAAAGATTTCAGGAATTGAAATACCTTCTGACCCATGCACCTGTGCTGAAGATTGCAGACCCTGATAATGAATTCCTTGTGTGTACCAATCCTTGCAAGGAAGGAATCGGGGGAATCCTTATTCAATAAGGACGTGCAATTTGCTATGAATCCATGAAATTGAATGAGAAAGGAATCAATTATGTGACCCATGATCTAGAGTTGGCTTCCATAGTGCATGCTTTAAAAATGTGGAGGCATTACCTCTTGGGTAGGAGATTTGTACTTATGACAGACCACTATGGGTTGAGGCACATGTTTGATCAAACAAAACTCAATGCTAGACAAGCTAGGTGGATGACTCTCCTTAGTGAGTTCGATTTTGAAATCAAACATATCAAAGGGAAGGAAAATAGGGTGGCCGATGCCCTTAGTAGAAGTGTGAAAATGATTCACCTGGAAGCAGTAAGCACTTATGAAATGGATGTCAAGGAAAGAATCAAGAATGCACAAGAAACAAATGAATTCTTCAAGACCGTGACCTCATACCTAAGGCAAGAGCCTACAGGGCTAAAGTATGAAGTATATCAGATGCTCAATGAAGGCCTACTGACCTATAGAAACAAATTGTATATTCCAAGTTGTGACAACTTAAAGAGGTTCATAATGGATGAATTACATAAGAGACCATATATTTGTCACCTGGGATATCATAAAATGATCACAACCACTAGGAAACAATTCTATTGGCCTAGACCAAAAAAGGACATAGATGACTATCTAGCTAATTGCCTAAAATGCCAACAAGTTAAGTCAGAACACCATCACCCAGCAGGTTTGTTATAGCCTCTACCAATTCCATAATGGAAATGGGAAACCATTTCCATGGATTTCATCACCGGAGTACCAAAATTGGCTAAGAAGAATGATGCCATCATGGTAGTGGTGGAAAAATTGAGCAATTCTTCTCACTTCGTTCATGTCAAGCCAAATTGCAAGGAAATAGATATTGCCAACATCTTCATGAAGGAGATATTTAGACTGCATGGCATGCCTAGAGAGATTGTATTCGATAGAGACACAAAATTCACTTCAAGATTTTGGAAATCCTTGATGGCTGGTCTTGAGACTAAATTATTGTTTAGAACAACCTATCACCCCCAAACTGATGGATAGACAAAAAGAGTAAACCAAATATTAGAAAACATGTTAAGGATGCATGTAATGCATCAGCCTAAGAAGTGGTAATACTACATTCCATAGGTATAATTTTCCTACAACAACGGTTATCAAGAGTCACTAAAGATGTTCCCTTTTGAAGCCCTCTATGGTAGACAGTGCAAGATTCCAATCAGATGGAGTAATCCAGTGGATAGAATTACAATCGGACCGGACATGATGAAAGAAAGGGAACAACAAATGATTCAGATAAAACAAAATATGAAAATTTCTCAGGATAGACAGAAGAGCTACACCGACAGAAAAAGAAATCCCATAGATTTCAAGACAAGAGACCATGTATATCTCAGAATTAGACCCGGCAAGAGTTCTCTGAGAATGGGAGCTTGTGCCAAGATGACACCTTGGTATTGTGGACCCTATGAAGTCTTATATATAGTGGGACCTGTAGCCTATAGGGTAGCACTCCCTTCCACAATAAAGGCACATAATGTTTTCCATGTTTCATTATTGAAGAAATATGTACATGATTATAATAATATAATTTATTGGTCTATGATCTAGGTGGAGCCAGAGGGAGAATTTCTGCTAGAACCTCAGTGCATACTAGCCAGGAAAGAAACCTCACTGAGGAACCGAACCATTTCACAGGTTAAGGTGTAGTGGAAACACTTTGGACCAGATGAGGCTACATAGGAAATGGAGGATGCCATGAGACATGCATATCCAATTTTGTTTAATTATGTATATATACATAGCATGTTGATAGAGAGAACATCGAGAATGGTTTTCCTTTAAGGGAGAGGGAATTGTAACACCTTGTTTCCCCCATTTTGTAAATATAACTATATTGGCCAAGAGACTAGGGAAAACTCAATATGTGTGAATGTTTTATTTGATGGACCTTTGTATAAAAGGTCGATGAATGTAAATTTTGTTATTTTAATAGAAAATGGATAAGTGCTTAATGATTGCTTGAAAGGGGATGTGCTAAGCAAGGCCACGAATGTTGTGAAAGAGATGGTGAAGGGGACCAGGAATGGTTGCATTAACCTTCATCGGACCAGTACTTTGCTGTATTGAATTTCTTAGGATCAAAACAACCCTCTGACCCAAGAATGAATGTCATTCATGATGGTAGGTGGGAATACCTCCTCAAGATTTAATGAGGGGATGTGGAAGACCACCCATTTGTAGGGCTTCTATACCTGACCACAGACTGGGGATTTAGGCCACACAAAATCTTGTTGAGAAAGGCAAGAAAGGAAAGCATGGTGGAAAAAGGGGGGATACTTGCGAAGAGTGCAAAGACGAGAGACTGACCTCTCGGGGTCGAGAAAGAACTGTGAAAAAGAGTGTGTTCTGATCGTGGGAAATAGAGACTGAGTCAGGAGAAGGAGAGTAACCTTTGTCCCTATCTATTTTTGTGTTGGAAGAAGAGATTAAATCTAAAATCATCGTCTTCTAGATTGGGGGTGGATAGTGGTAAATCCATTAGGAGTGACTGAGACTATGGTTGGGTGGAAACGAGCACCCCTTGTAGCAGTTGCTTCATGTTATCTATTTCTGATAAGTGTTTTCATACTCTATGCATTGAATTGGGAATTAATGGTTGAATGCATGTATTTACATATCTATAAATGTTTTCTATATTGAAATGGTTAAGTTATGTGTACACGTTGTCTTCCTTGAGAAATTATGCTTCTAATTTTCTCGTATGCTTAAGTTTATCTCTCGAAGGTGTTTTCCTCAGGGAGCTACATCACAACTTCGGAGCAGAGAGATCCTCTTGGAATTACTACCATCTTGGTAACCTCACTAATTTACCTTTCCCTGTTTCAGAGCTTAAAGTTATGTGAGTTAGAAAGGCATTTCCTTCAAACCAGTAGCCTAAGAGACCTTGAACTCGCACCCACAACCTTAACCAAAACCTAGATAAGAGTACATCTCATAGCTCGAGAGTCATATGAAGGTCCTGTTGGATTACTGAGAGGGGGGG
>JASDQU010240873.1:54903-67070 GCA_032191745.1 Picea mariana
AAGACATATAAGAAAAAAACATTCCATGGTTTTCTCTTATATGTCTTGAAGAATTACATTCATTGGAAGCACCAACTTCCTTTGTTTTCCAGCTGCAACTGGAAGGAGGCTCCAACCCCCTATTTTCTCAGGCTACAACCTGAGGGAAGGTACAACTCCCCAATTCTCTGGCTACAACCAGAAGGAGGCTACAACCCCCAATATTCTCTGGCTACAACCGGAAGGTGGCTACAACCACCTGTCCTTGTTCCGTCCTACCACCCTGAAGTAGAAGTAGAATGATGGAATCACTGTCACACTATCACTGTGAGATACACCATTGTAAACTTGTACCAATAAATATGAACCATGAATCAACCATGCATCAACCTGTACCTCAATCTGTAATCAAACTGTNCCTGTAATCAACCTGTACCATAAACAAGTGCATCTAACCATGTACCAAGTATGTACCAATCATGTTTCAACTACTCATTAACTATGACTTATCAATATGTACCAACATCATCAACTATACACCTCATTTATGTGCCAACTCATCAACTACTTGTCTCAACCATGTACTCAACATGTACCTCAACCAAAATCCCTCATCAATTTCATCATCCAAATATAATTTGTAGCTCTATAATAGACCTGGTGTATATAATCGCATTCCTACAAACCATCCTTAACTTTAACAACAAGAGACTAGCATTTTCATCAAACTTTTCTTTAGTCTCACAAGACTAGTTTTGGATTAGTCAACAACCCTGACTTGAAATAATCATAACTTTGTAATTGTAATGAATAAATATACGAAACTAATACACAATGTTCTTTAGTGTGTTTTATGCAATTCCTCCAAGTTTCACTACTTGGAACCTCTTAGAAAAGGAGTTATAGCAAAAATAACATACCTTGCTGAATTCTGGCTTATTCTAGAGAGCGACCTTGTAGAGCATGCCCTGCACAAAGTATTTGATGAAATAATCTAAAAATATTAAAAAAAATACTACATAATATACCCTAACCAATGCATTTGGTCTCACTGAATTTGGATCTGTTATGAAGAAGTTATGACGTTTTTACCCGAAACACCTGATTTTGACTAGTTTCAGGACTGGCCACAAACCCTATTTTCCACGGAGTGTAGCTCCAAAAATACAACGACCCACAAGCTGAATTTTGTTTTCACATATACTTGGATATGTTTTCTCACTTTCATATCAATTTCACGGTCTGAATCATTATAGAAAAAATTTTATAGCGAAAATGGTGAGATGACCTAAAAATAACATACCTTAGAAAGCACCATCAAAATAATTTATCCTTCCTTGCATTTCGGCCTTCTTTTCATCACCTTCACTCAGAATTATGGTTTATATATCCTTGGTTACCTCAGACACATATACATAATCAATATGCTCAACTGTGATTAAAATGAGAGAGCCTTATCTCTCATTTATACTCTCCAAGTAGCTTCCTTAAAAACGTCTTCTAGGTCACTTGGCCCACTTTCCTTATTTTAGGGTTGGGTCCACTTCTAATTTCTCCATTAAATTTATTATAGAAATAATTTATTTTGTATTCACTTTGAATTATAATACACTCATCACTTCACTTTATTATTTACCTTTTAAAATCTCTTAAACCACTTTGATTACTTTGACCTTTTGGGGCTTCTAGATGACATATGAGGGTCCTCCAACTTCGTAAAGACATAACTCTCAAACCGTGAGAAGTTATGTGATTTTATACATACCAACAGAAATGGCATGACATGTACTATCCATATAGAATAGTATTATCTAAAAATGTATCATAACTCACACCGTTACCCATCAAACAAACTTGGGTCCATTACCCAAACCTTTGTGCTACGGGTCTTCCTTCAAGGGTTGACATCAATGACAACCAATCTTAATCAATAGGTCCATGCAACCTGGGTCTAGGAACCCTATGCTAAGCCTGAAAGGATCTAGCTCATAATGGTTTTGAAGTTTTGGGAGTTCAACACCCTGGGATGTCAAACTTCATGATAGTCAAAGTTACCTGAACTCCCGGAGTAAGAAGAGTCGTAGATGGATCAAGAACCTATCAAAGGAGATGAATGTGAGTCATTCATCAGGAGGAAAACCTATCTTAGTCATCATATTGACTCAAAGATCCACTGGAGTTAACGGATCAAATACCAACCACTCGATTAGATCAATGGTTGGGAATCATTGCGGAGCACAAAGGTGAAATTAGCGGGTGTGCTAGTTCATGACCTGCAATCAACCAACATTGTTATTATCATCGGGGTGGAAGATAACGACCACGATTAGGCAGATTCAGGTGAGTAATTTCCATATTGCGGATATTGGGCCTCGCAATCACTATGAACCGTCGATTTGAGAACAAAGATCGGTGGATGGGAATCATTGTGGAGTGAGAAGGTGAAATTAATGGACATGCTAGTTTGTGGCTCACAATAAACCAACATCATTGATCTTGTGAAGATGGAGAATCAACGACCATGATTAAAAAATGTTGGGGGATCACTTTTCAGATTGTGGATATTGATCTCTCCGATAAAGAGCGGGCACGTTGGGTCCCCACAATCACTATGAACCGTCGAACTCTGAACAAGTTGGTATTGGTTAGATCTCGACTATGATATTTGAGGGATGTCGAAATATGATTAGGCCGAAGAAATGAGGCACAGTGATGCCATCCATGGTGACATGGATTTAATCTTGACGAGCCACGTTCCACTTGGATTCATGTGCATCACCTACACCATAGAGCCTTTGGAACATGACATGTGTCATCCTGGGTGAGGGCACGTGTCAACCCTGACCCATCTATGTGTCAACCCTGGTACATGTCCACCTAGCCAACATGGTTGGTGAAGGGACTGGAACTCCAGGAGTCTGGGACTTCGATACCCCGGAGGATTTGGGGTGTAGTATTTTAGAGACTCCAAAGGGACCCGAAGTTCCGAAGTAATGAAGAAGATATGGACCATTGGATTCATAGGAACAAGTGGCAGAGATCTGTGTGCTTCGAAGAAAAGATACTTCAAAGGAAAGTGAGGGTGGAGTGTGAAGAACTCTCGAAGCCCAAATTCACGAAGTGAATAGGACCGTAGATCTGGGGATCCTTTGGGTCCTATCCTAGTCATCATATCTGTGATGTAGTCAGCCTAGCGTTGACCGCTTCAGGAGGATAGGGGTGTTGTGACACCAAAAATCTTAAAGTCTGAAGCGTCAAAGTTCATCATGACAATTGAATAGAGGAGGATGTTTGTCAGAATATCCGACACTCTGGAGGTTTGCATGTGTGAATAATAGAGAACCTGTCGAATCCCAGAGTCCCGAAGTGGATCAGGGCTGTCAAATTTTCTGAGGACACGTGATGTCAGATTGTGAACTTCAGATATTTTCCACTCTGAAAGATTCATGTGGTGGTTTTCTTGGTGCCTGTTTTCTTGGCGTATGGTCATAGCCGCAGTCATATGCGAGTGTAGATGGAGGGAAGGGGCTAGGCCTAGACTTAAATCCGAAGGCCAAATGACGAATTCCCTGCTAGCCTGTGAGTTAGTTGAGGATCAAGCCCAGTTGTTGGATTGGTTGGGGATGAATCCCCACCATAGATTTTGGAATGTTCGAACCTCTGGGACATCATAGGACTTGGGATGGATCTTATTGGGTTGGATCCATGTGAAATCCTTGTGCCCCCGACCAATAAACACCTAAGGAACTTGAGAGAGGTATATCTGCCAGTTCTGAGCTCAGTTTTGAGCATGGAGACTATGGTTGGAATGCTCTGGACAAGAAAAAGGTGATAAATACCCCGAATGAAGGATTTGATATAGTTAAGAAAAACAAGTTTTGAGGACCCATCATGGGTGTGTTACATCATCACTGCCACATCACTTTGAGAGATTGTCCTTTGGGAGATAAATCAAGAACAAATTCAAAGGATCATCGAAGTGATGAAGTGCTAGAGCGCCAAACTGTCGAATTCCTGAAGCACCCAAATGATCATGATAAATAAAACACTAAATATTAATGAAAGAAATAGGTTTAAGTAGTTGTGATTAACAATAAGTAATCACTCAATGAATTCAGCCTTCGGGACATATCTATTATTTTTCATTTAAGACTCCCAAATGTCAAACTACCGAAATACTCACCACACATACAAGCTCACGAACTAACGGAGCTCTAGAGTTCCAAAGTCCCAAAGTACTTAAAATTAAAAAGAGACCTTAAACCATGATCAATTAAAACGGAAAATTGATTAAGGGTTTATTAACTGATTCGTAAATTCGGCCTTCGAGAGATAACCATTATTTTTCACTCAAAACTCCTGAATGTTGAACTATCGAAGTACTTTATCTTTATCATGATCATTAATAATACGTCCAGGTGGCTAGGGTAAAAGATTGGGAAAAATGTTGCGACCACAGGGTAATAAATTTGACAGATTTCAGAATGATAGCTCTGTCAATATATTAATGTGAGAATATATAAGTATTAATATTTCTGTAAATAAAGAAATTTCAAACTTCAAAGAATTTTTCCATTAGCATATGAAATTTTTGCATTCATAATTTTTGAGTTCATAGGTTTTGCTTCGCACAAGAGGGTTAACATCAACTTTTCAAAATCATGGTGTCGTGCAAAGAAGGAAATAAGCATGATTTAGTCACTAAGGAATCAAACCCAAATGCAGATATACTTTCAGATACTACTTCGCAATTGACAGACATTATCAAATCTTGGAAGAAGGTTTATGACATTTTAGAGAAATAAATCTCTCTTTGTTCTGATGATTCAGTGGAAGAAGAGGATGAGACATTTTTAGCTAAGCTAAGCCATGTGTATAAGTCCAAAATACAAAGATTTTATGCTCGGTCGAAACTAATTCCATATAATGATATGATAAGTTGGGCCTTAGAACACGTGGATATCCCAACTAGAACCATATGAAGTCACTAGAAGACCATCGTCGAATCTTTTCGACCCAAAGACATTGAAGTAATGTACAAATTAACTCCTAAACCCAAATATACTTACAATACATCATTTATAATGAAGCTTGAGGATGAGGAATACACTAAATATGGAAAAATTGTCCATGATATAGTAAAATATTGGTGGGGAAATCAAAATAAGTTCAAAATTGATACCCAAGGTATATATTCTACAACCTCTTGTGATGCTCATATCTTGTACATTGCCATGATGCTTTGTAGAATGTTTAGTAAGAAAATTCCTGTGTGCTTTACCATAGAATGGGTTCCCATAATCCATGAGGTTGTTGAGGGATATACTATTGATTGGGGAAAAATGTTGTCAGATAACTTAGCCAAGCAAATTGGAGAGTACAAAATTCTGAAATCTAAAGGAGAACATGCTCCTCTGTATATGTATACATATATTATGGATGCAATTTGTTTCAGGACCCCATTTCCTCTTATGAATTGGATTCAGAATCCGACTGTCGCTGAGCCCATATATTTTTATCATTCTAAGTTATGGGATGAAAATTCAAAGGACTCTT
Organism: Picea mariana; assembly: GCA_032191745.1. Classification (NCBI taxonomy): domain Eukaryota; kingdom Viridiplantae; phylum Streptophyta; class Pinopsida; order Pinales; family Pinaceae; genus Picea; species Picea mariana. The sequence continues at coordinate 60,439 of JASDQU010240873.1, forward strand.
TTTATGAAATTTGTCATAACATGGTGATCCTAATTCATGAAGTTATTTATGGACAACATACCCCCACAATTTTGGAACAAATAATTGGAAATTTAGGTGTTATTGCAGATTTGTATATTGAGGAAAGATTCTCTTACATCAGAGTGTTCGACTATTATATATCTCCTCATTCTCTTCCCAGATTCTTACCATACAAACTGGTTTGCAGAGAATTAACATATCAAACAGTTTCAAGAGGGATAACCAAAAAGATGAAGGCGACATAGAAAAGAGTTTGGCCAACCTTTCCCATATAGGTTGGTGTATTTTCATTATCTGATTTTGGACACGCTAAGGAGGAGGCTTCTACCTTAAAAGATATTAAATTGGTTGACATTGAGTACAAAAGGCATGATCCACATAGGGTGCTTGAAAATCATTTAGCTCAATTCAATATGAAAAGATACATCCATGAAGATTCACCCTATGATAAATTTTTCAAAGGAGTAAGATCTTATGATGAAGTTGTAATCAGATTTCAAAATTTACCTCAATATCAATAGTCAAGTTTCCTCATCTTTTAGAAGCACAGAAGGAATAGTATACCCAAAGTATTGAAGGGAGAAAAAATACTTAACCCAACTTCACAGGTGATAGAATCAACGGATCCCAAGAAGCATATCTTTCCTAAAGACAAAGCTATGGAAGTGGAAAAGAATGAAAATACATTTTTTAAAGATGAAATAATTACAGGAATATCCATACCAGGAAAAAATGAGCAAGAATTATTAGCATCATTTGAATCTTTTATGAAACTGGGGCACAATTTTCCTTTTTCATTTCCAAACACTGAAACTCCAATAAAAAACACCACAAATAAAGAACGATCTACTGCACTTATTTCTGCCATACCATCATTACCTCCTTTAGCAACAAGTTTTGAGTTACCTGGTTCATAGGTTATCAATATAGACGACCTGAAACCTATTGAACTTGAAGATATGCCTTCATCAAATTTATTTTTCAATAATAAAAGGAAGGCTATCATAAAAAGGGAATCTCGACAGAAGGAGGGAGTAACTACCAAAAAGCATAAAATGATATATGATGGATAGGGACAAAGTGACTTTGAATTTACGAAAAAAGTTGCAAACTCATTGGGAGCCTTTGCAACTACGAACCAATGCTTAGTGGATAATCTCACAGAGCAGCTGGAACAAAAGAATATTCTGATTGAACAATTGCATAATGATACGCAACAAATGGAAGTGACTGTCAGAGATAAAATAAATTTTGATAATGATCAAACCAGACAGGGTTTTGAGCAACATATTAAGTAGTTAGAAGATAAATTAGAAGTAAGTGTTCAAAATCAACACTTGAGTAATAACATGCTTTCCCAAAAAGATAGGTTAATAGAGAAGTTGCAGACCCAAATAAACTTATTCAAGAGCACAAGAATGGATATTTTTGCATTCAAGAAGCAAGCATTAGAGGTAAATGAAAATATGAAAATTGTCCAACAAGATCTCTAATAAAATATAGATATTATTCAAAGACATGATCAAGTAATAAATAATTCCTTGAAGAATATTTATGAAAAGGAGAGGGAAACCTATACGACCAGGTCCAAATTCCAAGAATTCATAGTATGGAGACAAAAACTAAATGTACTTGGGATTTCTCCTTTTTCACAGTTTGAGCAGATAAAGGGAGAAATGGCTTTAAAATTCTAGGAAACTAATATTGAAGAAATGAAGAGGATAGCCAAAGAGGCAAAAGAGATTTGTCTTAATGCTCTTTCAGTTGTAGATTTGGAAATGACAGAGGTTGATGTCATTGGTATTCACAATACACTTGGATAAATTGAGATCTAAAAAAGAAAAGAGAGTCTAAATAAAAGTAGAGAGAATGTACAAAATGATATCCAACAAGAAAATCATGTTAATTTATGAATGGTAAATGAACTATTCGTGAAACCAAGATTACAACATGACATCACACAATAGGAAGTTGTTAAAATTCAAGAAAAATTACCATTGGTACACAAAAAGGATTTCTCATTTGAGTTAAATGTAAACATCAAACCCTCCAAGTTCATTGTTTCATTAATGGAACTACATGCAAAATTCAAGGATCAGAGAAAACCAAGTACATCCATAAGCAAATAGAGGGAAAGTGAAGTGCCAACAAGAAAAATAAATCTCAGCAGATCCAAAAATTTCTTCATTGTATCTTTTAGTTTGGATTGTATTATATTTTTAGAACGAAGGATGTGGAATGTATAACTACTTCTGGTTAAAACATTTCTGTATAAATAAAAATATCAAAGATCTATTAGGGGCTTCTTCTGGTCGAATGTAAAAGAGAATTTTATGAAATATCAAATAGAAAGAGAAGACCGAGATTCTATGTCTCATTTCCTTGAGTTATGTTCTTTTTGTGTATCACCATTTCATAATCCTATTTTTATCACTCTATGGTTCTTGAAGATTGAAAGACTACAATTTAGTAACACATATACTATGGTCCATATATTGGATATTTCTTTAGTTACAATTTTTCCTCTATTATTATTGTGAGTAAAACAAGACCTGTATCTGTGTAAGTTTCCTCATTTTAAATCATCTATCAAGGAATCCTTCTTCATAATTCTTCTATTGTGGATAAGGTAAGATTTATCAGTATTAGATACCTTACTTTATTTTGACAGTCTTTGTTAATCAATTCTAGTTTTCATATGATCAATATTTATAAAATACTCAAATAAAGAGATATTGCCTCTTTGTTTTCTAATCATTAAAATTCATTTGAAGTTTCATCTTAAAACTAAAGGTAGAAAAGAATTACAAAAACCATTCTCTTAAATTTTGGATGCCTGACATTATTCTGTGAGCTTAAAATAAATCTCATGAACAACATCTTTTTGGCGTTGTTGCTGGGGACCGAAGAAACAAAGCTATTTTCCCTGGGAGTATGTCAAAGTTTAAGTTTTGATTTTTGATGGTGAACAAGAATTGAACACAAGGATAAGGCTCGTTTTAATTTTTCACCCGGCGACTCCATTTTGGAAAAATCGACATTCAGACAAAAAAATACCAGAAAAAACCTGAACGATAAACAAACTATGTCAGTTTCGGATCCCGAACAACTGCTGAAAACTAAAGGATATCTAGAGCAAACGTCTTGTTATCACCATAACAAATTTATGTGGGAGATCTAGTTTTCAATATTTATCGTGATGCCAAACTGATGTAGAGGCATGATAAACTGGAGGACAGGGCCAGATCTAGTAGGAGAAGGTTAAATCAAGTGGTAGTGCGGAGTTGATGGGACCTGATGGGTCACAGATCGCGGGCACTATAGATCAATGGTTGGGGATTGTTTCGGGGGGAGAAAGTGTGTAGAGGATAATTCCCAAACACAGGCCGAAAAGTAAACTGTGGTTTCAGCTCGGGAACACATGGTGCCACTGGGTGCATTTTAGGGCGATAAGCAGGTTTCACCAAACCGCTTCCCTTCGCCCCCGAAATCGAAAAAGTATATAAAGGGGGACACTTTTCATTATTTCATTATTTTTCAAATTATTGGAGCATCAGAAGATTTGCGCAACCACTCCATTCAAAATGAAGCTCAACAGTATGCCAAACTCATGCATTGTTTGCTCATTCACATGTATTTTTCATTGCCACCATGGACCCTGTCATTATGTCAGTAGCAGAACAAGATCCCATGTCAAACAAAGAAGCCCTAATTGATAGAGATTCAGATGTTTTCAACACTGAAATAACCATTTCTCCCATCTCCATGTCTAGAGATAATCTATCAAATAATGTAAGAAAATAGATACCCTTCCTTGAAGCAGTCCAAGCAACCATAGTCCCTTACGCTGTCGAGGTCACATTCCCCTTCCTCGAATTCATAGGTTGGTGTGCAGAGAAGTATTCAAAGGAAGAGGAAGTCGTCTTAAATAAACAAGGATCCGAGGTCCTGTGTAGGGTAGAGAGTATGTCTTTTCGAAGTTCCCTTGGCATACCATGGTTCCTCTCTGCAATGTCTGAACCATTTGAAGAAGAAAAGATAATTATGGTTTAAAGGGAATGTCCCTCAAAGGTCAAAGACCTATTTTTACAAACAATTGTCAAACCAGAGCATGTTTCTGAAAGTTTGTCCCTGCCAATGAGTGTAAATATCATGGTTATTGAAGTCCAATGGGTTTGTTCCATATTGAGTCATATTTTAGGTCTAGATAATGACAAGTATGTGGTCGAGGTCATGTTAGGTTTTCTGTTGGMATTTTTTTCAGTCAGATTCTAGTCAGTCATTTTGCATCATCTTTGATGAATTCATAGYTRATAATATCCACAAGAATCTAGTSAATTTTCAGTCACTAAGACACTTAAGATATTACACATACTTGCTAAAGATTTTCCTAGAGACAAACAAGAGAGAGTTCCCTAAGGAAACATTCATATCAACTGAATGCAAAAGAATCACAATGCTCATCTTTATCAACAAGGTCATGTACAAGGTTTACAACCTAATTTTCAACACCAGCCAGCCAAGATTCCTAGATGACATGAGGATTTATTTACAACCAAATCCAGAAAACAGAGTGAAGGATTGGGTGTTTTTCATGCATTCAACAGTGATATGGGTTTATGGTTGTCATGAATCCCCATATCTTCTACCTATTTTTCTAACACACAAAGTATTTTCCCTGTAGTTCATCAGGAAAAGAATCATATCATAGACATATAACTTCTTGAAACTACACAAGGCATCCAACCTCAAATTCCCTTTCATCATTGGAACCTTCATTGTAAAAACTAGATCATGCTTATCTCAGATCTAGGCCAAGCTCAAGGATTTTGTATTTGCACAGCTATAGGGAAGAAGATATGATCCACATTAGATCATATCCAAGAGAATATTGATAAACAAACAAGCCCCCTATGAGCATGAACATGTTGAGGGATTTGAAAAATTGGCAAATGTAGATGTTTATGCTGATATCAAAGCAATATTGCAGCCATCTCAGACACAACAAGTGGAGGAAACCCTACAATAAACTAAAATACAATAGAATCCTCAGAAGTGGATAGTTAAAGTTCCTAATATAAGTGTTTACAGCAAAAGGAGAAGTTCAGAGGCCCTGGGGACCAACAGTCAGCAGACTACCCCTAAAAATATGAAGATCACACAATCGCCACAGATAGTGGATCTAGGAGAGGAAGAGCCTAAAGAACAGGTAAATATGGATATGGTGGAGAGCGGAATCAATAATGTAGAAGTTGGGAAAGGGAGCAAGCTCCAAAGTGAAGTCAACTCAATAAATTTCAGCAACAAAAAGCACATCTTTGATAAGGCAGCTAGAGCATCCTATCAATCTAAAGAATATTTGGCAAAGAAATATGCTGAGAAACGAAACTTGGCTATGAATGAAATGAGGGAGTTAATCCTTGAAGTAGAAAATATATCTCAACATATGTCTTCTCTATTCACAATGAGATATGTAGATAAGAAAACATTCAATATAGCAATTGCAGTTGAGGATAAAGTGTCCGAGAGAAAGTTAAAATATGAAAACATTAGTTCCCCAAGAAAGGTGAAATTCCATAGGAACAATAGTGACATGCTGTATTCAGATTACTTGGGTTTAATCCTGAAGAATTACAAACTATCAACTTATACAATTAATTTGGAAGGGCAGTTGAGGAAAGAAAAAGCATCCAACAGAGCTTGGAAAACTTAGGTCAAGAGGCTAGAATTTGAAGGCCCTCATGGAGTGAAATCCTCCTTAGAAGGAAAAGACAAGATGATTCAAATCTTGAGGAAGAAACTAAAAATGTATGCCACATTGTATCCACAAACAACATAACTAGTTGCTCTAGAACAAGAGAAGGAGGCATTTCGACAAGAGGCATTGAATTACAAGGCCAAGGTATTATAGCTGGAGCAAGAAAAGTGAACTAGTCGCAAGGGAAGATAGAAGTACCAAACATGGTTGTAAATGTACCTTCTACTGTAGAAGTTGGGCCAAGCACTGAAGGACTTATTCAGGCTATGTCCCAAGTTATCCTGAAGGTGGGAGAAATCAAAGGTCTAAAGGGAGATATAGAGAAGTTGAAACAAGATATGAAAACAAAAGATGAGAGGATGGCTCAGTTCCAAAAGGAGAATCAAGATTTGCAGGAAATAATAGACAATATGAAAACAAGGTTGAGAGGAAAAGGACTGTTGCAGGGAGCCAAACACATCATATGGGATTCTGCTACTGCTGAAGCTGCCAAGTTTAGGGTGTACTTGAACTTCATAAATCACAAATACAGCATGGCTATCACAACCAGAAGCATGTGCACTATTGTAAATGAGACCCTGGCTAAGATTCCATCGTGCTGGGCCCAAAATGCTATAAACATGTTGAATTCCATCCCCACTACAAAACTTGATACCATTGGGTTCAAGGACATGACTACATTGATCATATGGTCCAGGAGGATCATTTCCAAGCATAACCTGCTAAAATCAGTCCAAACCAAGGCCATACAGTTGGAGCAGGGTATACAGGAATTCAAAGATTTGTTTGAAGAGTTGTTCATCAAAGGCCTCCCACCATTTTGGGATGGAAAAGGAAAATTGTATGATCATGA
>JASDQU010240873.1:67120-86364 GCA_032191745.1 Picea mariana
ATTAGATCATATCCAAGAGAATACTGATAAACAAACAAGCCCCCTATGAGCATGAACATGTTGAGGGATTTGAAAAATTGGCAAATGTAGATGTTTATGATGATATCGAAGCAATATTGCAGCCATCTCAGACACAAGAAGTGGAGGAAACCCTACAATAAACTAAAATACAATAGAATCCTCAGAAGTGGATAGTTAAAGTTCCTAAGATAAGTGTTTACAGCAAAAGGAGAAGTTCAGAGGCCCTGGGGACCAACAGTCAGCAGACTACCCCTAAAAATATGAAGATCACACAATCACCACAGATAGTGGATCTAGAAGAGGAAGAGCCTAAAGAACAGGTAAATATGGATATGGTGGAGAGCGGCATCAACAATGTAGAAGTTGGGAAAGGGAGCAAGCTCCAAAGTGAAGTCAACTCAAGAAATTTCAGCAACAAAAAGCACATCTTTGATAAGGCAGCTAGAGCATCCTATCAATCTAAAGAATATTTGGCAAAGAAATATGCTGAGAAAAGAAACTTGGCTATGAATGAAATGAGGGAGTTAATCCTTGAAGTAGAAAATATATCTCAACATATGTCTTCTCTATTCACAATGAGATATGTGGATAAGAAAACATTCAATATAGCAATTGCAGTTGAGGATAAAGTGTCCGAGAGAAAGTTAAAATATGAAAACATTAGTTCCCCAGGCAAGGTGAAATTCCACAGGAACAATAGTGACATGCTGTATTCAGATTACTTGGGTTTAATCCTGAAGAATTAAAAACTATCAACTTATACAATTAATTTGGAAGGGTAGTTGAGGAAAGAAAAAGCATCCAACAGAGCTTGGAAAACTCAGTTCAAGAGGCTATAATTTGAAGGCCCTCATGGAGTGAAATCCTCCTTAGAAGGAAAAGACAAGATGATTCAAAGCTTAAGGAAGAAACTAAAAATGTATGCCACATTGTATCCACAAACAACATAACTAGTTGCTCTAGAACAAGAGAAGGAGGCATTTCGACAAGAGGCATTGAATTACAAGGCCAAGGTATTACAGCTGGAGCAAGAAAAGTGAACTAGTCACAAGGGAAGATAGAAGTACCAAACATGGTTGTAACTGTACCTTCTACTGTAGAAGTTGGGCCAAGCACTGAAGGACTTATTCAGGCTATGTCCCAAGTTATCCTGAAGGTGGGAGAAATCAAAGGTCTAAAGGGAGATATAGAGAAGTTGAAACAAGAAATGAAAACAAAAGATGAGAGGATGGCTCAGTTCCAAAAGGAGAATCAAGATTTGCAGGAAATAATAGACAATATGAAAACAAGGTTGAGAGGCAAAGGACTGTTGTAGGGAGCCAAACACATCATATGGGATTCTGCTACTGCTGAAGCTGCCAAGTTCTGGGTGTACTTGAACTTCATAAATCACAAATATAGCATGGCTAAGATTCCATCGAGCTGGGCCCAAAATGCTATAAACATGTTGAACTCCATCCCCATTACAAAACTTGATACCATTGGGGTCAAGGACATGACTACATTGATCATATGGTCCAGGAGGATCATTTCCAAGCATAACCTGCTAAAATCAGTCCAAACCAAGGCCATACAGATGGAGCAGGGTATACAGGAATTCAAAGATTTGTTTGAAGAGTTGTTCATCAAAGGCCTCCCACCATTTTGGGATGGAAAAGGAAAATTGTATGATCATGAGGAATAAAAATCTCACCTCGCCCATTGTAGAATGGATTACTCCAAGTTTGAAAGCCTAGAGGAAAACTTTAAAGGAGCAACCTTGGTGGAATATTTGATCACATATTTTGAAATCTTGAATCGGTTCAAGACAGTAAAGATTGGACTGTCAGTCATGACGTATGCCTCTTGCTTTGACCTAGAGATCCTAATTAAATAAATGATGGACTACGATATCCATTCTAACTTCCAGTGGAAAGAGATAGCGTGGCTGGGTAAAACAAAGTGCAGTTTTCCAGGGACCAACAGATAATGCCCAAGTGTCACCAAAATGGTCGATCCGACAGAGGACCAAAACATGACAGATGGCGAAGGCAGAAGATGAAGAGTCAGAGAAGTCAGTTGTTGATCCATGAAACATTTTTGATTAATCATTGTAATCGTTTCCTATACCAAAACTGTCAAATGTAATTATTGTAGTCAGTTTTAGAAGCTGCAACGTTTCATTTCAGCTATTGTAATCRRTTTCTACTTGAAGGAAATYGAATTGTATAAATATTAGAAGTTCCAAATGTATTAATGTTGGCAAAAGTGCAAGGGAACCTTTTTAGTTGTTCTGAACTCAATTGTAATTTTCTGGAGCTAAATTGAATACATATGCAGAAGCTTTTAAAATATCTATGAAAAGATTTTAATGGTGGTGATATGAGTTTTTTATTCTCTCCTTGTATGTATTTACTATGTTCTTTAATTCCATTCATACTTTCTTATGTTTAAATTGGATAGTTTAAAATATCATAATTCATCTTGTGATTCTCTCGGCTTAAGAAATTTAAACTATGTGAAATTCTTCATAACTAATTCAAAATTCATTTCATTAATGCTCTGATGTAGTTACTTGATTCCTTTTTCTTCTTACACTCTGCAAACTAAAATTTATAACTCAAACTCATCGCCTCACTTAGCCTTTATCCTTTGAAGAGTTCTACTTGTCAGTCAGTGTGTTCCTTCATTTTTCAGAATTTGACTCCATAGCCCTATGTGTCCCTCCCCTTCCTTGCCAACAAATTTAGAAACCCCCCCCCAAAAAAAACTAAATCTAGCCATTGATTGCCAAAGAAACATCAAGTGACATGAGAGAGCCCTCTCTGAGCTGAGAAGGCTAGTACCCAGCTCTAATGTTGTTTTGTAGGTTACCTCTCTCATTTTGTTATCAATCGAATGAATTTACAAAGTGCTAACATTCTGGCACCATTTTTGGGGAACGAAAGTGAAATCTTTCCTGGGAAAAGAACGACTTAAAGCTTCATATTTGATTCCTGAGGGTGACAGTGAATCAAACACCTTATTGGTTGAGACTGTTTTTACCCTATCTATTTCATTACCAAGAGACTAGTAGTACCAAGTAGTTTGAGCTAGAAATCCTGTCTCCCAAGAGAATTCACACCAGGAGAAAACTAGACCCAGAAGCTACAATCCCTGTGTCTGATCCTGAGAAGTTTGTACATAAAAGAAAATAAAGGAAAATAAGTCTAGTTTTGCATTTAGACAGATATCTATCCCTGCCCAAAGATGGAGTAACAAGAATTGAAGATCTTGAGTTTGATGTGAAGTTTGAGCGAACCTTGTTCATAACTAAATCTTAATCTTGTTTGAACAAGGTCATCTTTGATGAGAAGAGGTTCCAAGATTTAATTTTAGTTGCCTCTACCAAACCTCTTGTGATACACACTCAAAACCAACAACCCCTTCAAGTCCTCACAATATCCATGGCAGCTAGGTTTTCCCCTCTTGTACTCACTGCTTGGTTACATGATTTGCCCAGGAGTATAATCTAAGGATCAAACTGTATGATGTTTAAGGTAGTGTGTCAACCCAGAAACATCTAGACTAGTTCAATGATTTTATAGAATTAGAAGAAATATATTTTTAAGATGCAAAAATGAGGTTGTTTTCACAAAGTCTTGCAGGAGAAGTGAGAAAGTGGTTTAGATCTCTCCCAGCAGCTAGTATCATAAATTTTGAGGGATTTGAAACCAATTTTCTTGCAAAGTCGGGCGACAAGAAAAACCCCCTTCAATTGTTGACTCAGTATAACAACATGAGGAGGTCACCAAATGAAACAGTGTAGGATTTTTTAGCCATATTTGTAAAGGTTTATAGTATATTTCCTATTGAGGTAACCCTCCCCCCCAAAAAAAGTTGCTCAACTCAGATATGTTGATTCATTTGAAAGTAATTTTGATTTTTTGTTGAGGGAAATAAGATCTACCTCATTAGATGGCATGATGAATGATGAAATAGAAGTGGAAGTGAACCTAATGGCCTCAGGAAATACCAAAGCTGACTTTGACAGGGACATGAACAAAGTTCAAGATAAGGCACAACCTTCAACCTCACAAACATTAGAAGAAAGGTTTGAAATGATGATGAAAACTATGGAGAAAATGATGGATAAATGGCTTTAGATAATAAGCCTAACACCAAAGAATAAGCTAATGTTCCACCCAAAAATTAGAGAATACCAGTAGTCCCACAAATCAGACAAAGAGATCAGAGAAATCAGGGGAATCAGGGAGATCAGGGGAATCAACAAATAAGACCTACTTTTCAAAATAACTATGTAAATGAGAATTATGATGACAATTTTGAAAACAATATGCATTGTTGTGATGGTGATGAGACAGAGGTGTTTTTTACTAAAGAGAAACATGACCAGTTCATGGATGATAATGAAATATTCATGCAGGAAAATGATGACAGTTTGTCAGTAGAAAGAGAAGATTACCGAACAGGGTTGTAGAATGCCATCATGCAATTCCTGAGACAATATAATCTTCGAAACTAGAAAGTGTCTGCGAACCCTCAAAAGGGAAATCCTACCAAAGAAGCTCAGAATAACATACCTTCTTCAAGTCAACCCAAAAAGGACTATGTTGCAAAATAGGTTGTGGATAAAGGATAGAAGGAAGAATCCCAGAAAAAGGTACCTGGAACAAGAAAGGAGACAATCACCAAAGAGTTAGAGAAAACCTCATCCTCCTTTAATTTTGAAAGTGAGATGGCCAAGATTAAGATTTGTGTACCATTCAACGAATTGATCAAGAATAGTGCATATAGAAATCAATTCATCAAGATTCTTAATATGGAACAAACTCCTGACACTTTGAACATACAAGATGATCACCCTGCTATCTTATTTGGCCCACGTGTAGAGGAAAATAGTAATGCTGAAGAGGTCCCCACTTTCTTTGTCAGCCTGAAGATCCATGATATGAATCTGCACAATGCCATGTTGGATTCAGGAGCATCCCATAACCTAATTCCCAAGGTGGTCATGGACCAATTGGGCCTTGTCATCACTAGGCCTTACAAATATATTTTCTCCTTTGATTCAAGGAAGGTGAAATGCTTATGACTAATCAAAGATTTGGTGGTGTCTTTGTATCAAATTCCATCAAATAATATGGTCATGTATTTAGTGGTTGATGATATCCCTCCCATGTTTTCCATTATTTTATCCAGGTCATGGGTTGCAAAGTTAAAGGGAACTCTTTAGATGGATATTTCATACGCCACCATCCATGTCTTTTGTTAAGATAGGAGATTATATAGAGAGGTTTTTCTCAAGTACATGGTCAACAACAAGTCACAGTCGAATAACCATCCCATCTACTCTGTGGAGACTGATTTCGGGTCTTATATTTTCTTCAATGACCTATGTTTTGAAGAAAAAGGGCCAGAGATTGATATGACTATCAAAGATAAATATGATCAGCAAATTGAGAAGTTTTCAGAGCAACATGATAGTGAAGAAAATGAGATGTGGAGCATCAACTTTGATGGAGTTGTCAGTAGGGAGGGAGAAGGAGCTGGTGTGTGGATTAACCCCCCCAAACTAGCTACAAAACTATTCTCTTATAAGTTGTCTTTTGATTGCACAAACAACATGGCTGAATATGAGGCATTGGTGTTAGGATTGAAGGCTTTAAAAGAAATGGGTGTTAAGAGGATAATTGTTCATGGGGATTCTGAGTTGATCATAAATCAGGTGAAGGGAATATATCAAGCCAAGCACCCTAGATTAAGAGCATACAGGAATACAGTGCTTGACCTGCTTGAATAATTTTCAGAATATAGCCTCTCAACGATTCCAAGGGGTCAGAATCAAATTGTTGATGCCCTTGCCACTTCAGCGTCAGTTTTTAAAATTCCAATCTTTCCTAGCATGGGATATGAAGTTGAGATCAAGAACATACCAAAATTGCCTGATAATATTAAGTATTGGCAGGTTTTTGAAGATGATAAACAAATAGAAAGTTTCCTCAAAATGGAGTATGGATTTGAAAATTTGAATATTGATGAAGAATATTGTGATAAAGAGGTGGATGTAGTTGTTTTCACAAAGGATGGGTACTTCAAAAATCAGATTTCTGGTAGAGATATAGTGTAGCTGAAGAGTAACATCATTCCCAAGGGCTTGGTCCCATTAGATAAACTCTTTGATAACAATGATGTGGCTAGGAGTCCAAAAATTATAACAAATGAAGGGGATGTTGAATATTGAAAATTGGGACTCAGGAAGATCCCAAGGTCATTAAGCTGTCCAAAACACTCAGCCCAAAAGTCAAGCATAGATATATCAATTTGATGAAAGAATTACTTGATGTTTTTCTTGGAGCTATGAAGATTTGAAATTTTATGACACCAAGGTAATTCAACATGTGATCCCAACTAAAGAAGATCATAAACCTTTCAAACATAAATTAAGGATGATAAATCCTTTGTTGCTTCCCTTGATTGAGAAAGAGATAAACAAGTTCTTTGAATCCAAGATCATAGTATCTTTAAGGTTTTCCAAATGGGTGGAAAATCTGGTGCATGTCAGAAAGAAGAGTGGGGAGATCAGATTGTGTGTGGATTTCATAAATTTGAACGGGGTGTCTCTCAAGGATAACTACCCACTTCCAAAGATGGATCACATTCTACAGAAAGTGGTAGGTTCTCAAAAAATGCCAATGTTTGATGGTTTCTATGGGTACAATCATATCATGGTGCACCCTAATGATCAAGAAAAGACAACATTCACAACACCATGGGGTACATTCATGTATGCCAAGATGCCTTTTGGGATCATGAATGTAGGGGAAACATTTCAAAGAGCTATGGACATAGCTTTTTCTGATGAAAAGGAAAAAATCATTGTTATATACTTAGATGATATCATTGTGTACTCATTTTCTGATGAAGAACATCTCAAGCATTTAAGAAGGGATTTTCAGAAGTGCAGAAATTTCGGCATTTCATTGAACCCCAAGAAGTCAAATTTTGGCATGGAAGAAGGGAAGCTACCGGGACACATTATTTCAAAGGAAGGGATAAGGATAGATCCCAATAGAGTTGAGGGGATCTTAAGGATAGAAGCAAGAAATAAGTGCAATCTTTCCTGGGGAAAGTGAATTTTCTGAGAAGATTCATCCCTAACCTGGCTGAAATCATAAAGTACATCACTAACATGCTCAATAAAGGAAATGAGATAAAGTGGACCCCAGAAGCCAGGAAACCCTTTGAAGACATTAAAGTGGCATTGACCAAGGCCCCAGTACTGGCCAGTACTAACTTTGAAAAATACTTTGTATTGTTCTCTTTTTCCTCAGAGCACACCATTGTTGGTGTTTTACTATAGAAGGATGAGAAAACTTTTTAGAAGCCTATAACATACTATAGAAGGACATTGAGGGATGCCCCATTGAAGTATGATATCATGGAAAAGCATGCATATGCACTAGTCAAGGCCCTTAAGGAGTTCAATGTTTATATCTTGCATTCTCATACCACTTCTTATGCGCCCAATAGTTTTGTGAAAGATATTTTAACTCAGCCTGATCCTGAGGGAAAAAGAGGAAAGTGGATAGTTGTGTTGTTGGAATATGATCTTGAGATCAAACCTACAAAGTTGATCAAAGGGAAGGGGCTTGCCAAGATGATGGCACAGACAAATTGTAAACTCCTGGGAATAAATTTCATTGCTAATTTTTCAGTAGATTCAGGAAAAGAAAGAGTCCCCCAGATATCCCAAAGATTCCTTGACTCCCCATGGTATGCAAATATCATTTATGTGTTAAGAAATTTGCAGGCTCCTCCTGAATTGAGTAAAACTAAGGCTAGATTCTTAAAGCTGAAAGCGGAAATGTTTTGTATGATAAATCAATATCTATATTGGAAGGATCCAGGGGGAATTTTGTTAATCTATTTGATAGAAGAGGAAGCAAAGAGGACCATCAGAGAATTCCATAAGGGTGATTGTGGAGGACATCATTATTGGAAAATTAATGTGCACAAGATATTGAGGGCTAGGTTCTATTGGCCTAGCATTTTTTCTGATGTCTATAAAGAGGTTTCAAGATGTCATGAATGCGAAATTTTTTATGGGAAAAGACAATTGCAACCTTTACCATTGAAACCCATCTCTGTTGAAGAACCCTTTAGACAATGGGGCCTTGATTTCATAGGATAAATTCATCCACAATCCTCAGATCAACACAAGTGGATTCTAACAACAACATATTACTTCACTAAGTGGATTGAGGTAGTTCCCACCAGGCCAACCACATATGTTGTTATCATCCAATTTTTGGAAGACAATATTTTGTTCAGGTTTGGGTGTCCAATCAAAATCATTACAGACAATGCAACATCATTTAAGTCCAAAAATATGGAGAAATGTTGCAATGACTACAACATAACTCTTAGCCACTCCACTTCTTATTACCCTCAAGGCAATGGGTTGGCTGAGTCATCCAATAAGAGCTTAACCAAAATTATCAAAAACTTGTTGTAATATAACAAAAAAGCTTGGCACAAAAACCTCACCCATGCACTATGGGATGACAGGATCACTCCAAAAATATCCATTGCCACTTCACCCTTCCAGATTTTTTATGGAACATAATAAAATTTTCCTACTACATTAGGGTTTCCAGTGATGAGGTTTTTACAGGAGCAATATGCTAAAATAGATGGCACTCGAAGAAGAAAAGATGAACTTATCAATGTCTAGAAAATAAGAGAAAAATCCTTCAACAATGCTCAGTTGCACCAAGACAAGATCAAAAAATATTTTGATAGGCATACCAAGGAGGATGATTTCAAAGTGGGAGAATTGGTATTGAGATGGGATTCCAGAAATGAAGAAAAGGGAAAGCATGGGAAATTTAACCATCTATGGTGGGGACCTTTCAAAATCATGGTGTACCATGGGAATAATTGCTATCTGATACATGAAAGTAATGGATACATCATTGGAGGAGGACCTGTGAATGGAAGGTTCCTCAATCATTATATCATTTAAAGGAACCATCACCCTTTCCATTCATTATATATAATCATTTAAGTTTTTCAGTTGAAGCAGTTGAAACTAAATCAACAGAACTGAAGCTCGAGGTGAAGAGCCTGAGTTATGCTGAGTAGATTTTGAGTTTTCTAAATAAATGATGGTAATTTCAATTGCAAGAATAAATCATAGCCCAATGGGTAGGAACTCAGTCTGTCATTCTTTGATACCTCGCAGGGAGGATAACATCCCCAGTTGGAGCCCATGTTATCACCATAACAAATTTCTGTGGGAGATTTGGTTTTCAAAATTTAGTGCGATGTCAAACTGATGTAGAGGCGTGATAAACAGGAGGGCAGGGCCAGATCTAGTTGGAGAAGGATAAATCCAGAAGTAGTGCGAAGTTGATGGGACCCTATGGGTCACATATTGTGGGCACTACAGATCAACGATTGATGATCATTTCGAGGGGAGAGCATGCGCATAGGATAATTACCGAACGTGGGCAGAAAAGTAAACTGTGCTTTCATATTGGGAACATGTGCACCACTAGGTGCATTCTGGGGCAATAAGCGAGTTTCCCCAAACCACTTACCCTCCCCCTCGAAATCGGAAAAGTATATAAAAGGGGGCACTTGTCGTTATTTTATTATTTTTCAAATTACTGGAACGTTGGAATATTTACTCGACTGCTCCATTCAAACTGAAGATCAACAATATTCCAAACTCACGCATTTTCTTCTCATTCACAGTTATTTTTTATCGCCACCATGGTCCCTATCATTATGTCAGTATCAGAACAAGATCCCAATGTCAAACGAAGAATTCCTAATTGACAGAGATTCAGATGTGTTCGACATTGAAATAACCATTTCTCCCATCTCCGTGTCCAGAGCTAATCTATCAGATAATGTAGGGAAATAGATACCCTTCCTTGAAGTAGTCCAGGCCACCATAGTCCCTTACACTGTCAATGTCACATTCCCCTTCCCCGAATTCATAGGTTGGTGTGTAGAGTCGTATTCACAAGAAGAGAAATCTGTCTTAAATAAACAAGGATCCGAGGTCATGTGTAGGGTAGAGAGTCTGTCTATTCAAAATCCCCTTGGCATGCTTGAGTCCCTCTCCGCAGCATATGAACTGTTTGAAGAAGGAAAGATAATTATGGTTTACAAGGAATGTACCTCATATGTCAAAGACCTATTTTTGCAAACAATTGTCAAACCAGAGCATGTTTCCGAAAGTGTGTCCCTACCAATGAGTGTAAATATCATGGTTATTGAAGTGCAATGGGTTTGTTCCATATTGAGTCATATTTTAGGTTTAGAAAATAACAAGTATGTGGTCGAGCTCATGTTAAGTTTTATGTTGGCATTTTTTCAGTCAGAGTCCAGTCAGTGAGTTTGCATCATCTTTGATGAATTCATAGTTGATAATATCCACAAGCAGCTAGTGAATTTTCAGTCACTAAGACACTTCAGGTATTACACATGCTTGTTGAATATTTTTCTGGAGACAAACAAGAGAGATTTCCCTGAAGCAGAATTCATATCAACTGAATGAAAAAGAATCATAATTCTTATCTTTATCAAAAACGTTATGTCCAGAGTTTACAACCTGATTTTCAACACCATCCTGCCAAGAGTCCTAGATGACATGAGGAGTTATTTATAGCCAAATCCAGAAAACAGAGTTGGGGATTGGGTGAGGTTCATGCATTTAATAGTGATATGGGTTTATGGTTGTCAAGAATCCACCTATCATCTGCCTATTTTTTATCAAACCCATAGTCTTTTCCTTGGAGTTCATCAGGAAAATAATCATATCAGAGACAGAGAGATTCCTGCAACTACACAAGGCATCCAACCTCAAATTCCCTTTCATCATTGGATCCTTCCTTGTAAAAATTAGATCATGCTTATCTTAGATCCCGGACAAGCTCAAGGAGTTTGGATTTGCACAGCTACATGGAAGAATATATGATCCACATCAGATCATATCCAAGAGAAGACTAATAAACAAGCAGGCCCCCTATGAGCATGAACATGTTGAGGGATTTGAAAAATTGGAAAATCTAGATGTCTGTGCTGATATAGAAGCAATATGGCAGCCATATCAGACAAAGAAAGTGGAGGCAACCCTGCAACAAACTCAAATACAAAATACTCCTCAGAAGTTGATAGTTAAAGTTCCCAAGATAAGTGTTTACAACAAAAGGAGAAGTTCATAGGCCCTAGGCACCAACAGTCAGCAGACTGCCCCTAAAAAGATGAAGATCACACAATCCCCACAGATAGTGGATCTAGAAGAGGAAGAGCCTAAAGAATAGGTAAATATGGATATGGTGGAGAGTGGCATCAACAATGTAGAAGTTGGTAAAGGGAGCAAGCTCCAAAGTGAAGGTAACTCAAGAACTTTCAATAGGAAAAATCACATCTTTGATAAGGCAACTGGAGTAGCCTATCAATCTAAATTAGATTTAGAAAAGCAATATCCTTAGAAAGGAATCTTGGCTATGAATGAAATGAGGGATTTAATCCATGAAGTAGAAAACATATCTCAACATAAGTATTCTATGTTCACA
The DNA here is from genome assembly GCA_032191745.1 of Picea mariana. Taxonomy (NCBI): domain Eukaryota; kingdom Viridiplantae; phylum Streptophyta; class Pinopsida; order Pinales; family Pinaceae; genus Picea; species Picea mariana. The sequence goes on from JASDQU010240873.1 coordinate 78,715, forward strand.
GTGAGAGATGTAGAGAAGAAAAAATTTAATATAGCAGTTGTAGATGAGGATAAAGTATCCGAGATCAAGTTAAAATATGAAAATATTAGTGCCCCAGACAAGGTGAAATTCCACATGAACACTAGTGACATGTTGTATTCATATTACTTGGGTCCAAGCTTGAAGAATTCAAAACTATCAACTTATACAATTAAGTTGGAAGGGCGGTTGAGGCAAGAAAAAGCATCCAACAGAGCTTGGAAAACTTAGGTCAAGAGGCTAGAATCTGAAGGCCCTCATGGAGTGAAAACCTCCTTAGAAGAAAAACACAAGTTGATTCATATCTTGAAGAAGAAACTGAAAATGTCTGCCACAGAGAATCCACAAATGACATAACTGGTTTCTCTAGAACAAGAGAAGGAGGCATTTCGACAAGACGCATTCAATTACAAGGCCAAGGTATTACAGTTGGAGAAAGAAAAAGTGAACTGGTCACAAGGGCAAATAGAAGTACCAAACATGGTTGTAATTGTACCTTCTACAACAGAATTTGGGCCGAGCAATGAAGGACTTGTCCAGGCTATGTCCCAAGTTAGCCTGAAGGTGGGAGAAATCAAAGGTCTAAAGGGAGATATAGAGAAGTTGAAACAAGAAATGAAAACAAAAGATGAGAGGATGGCTCAGTTACAGAAGGAGAATCAAGCTTTCCGGGAAAGAGTAGAAAAGATGAAAACAAGGTTGAGAGGAAAAGGACTGTTGCAGGGAGCCAAACACATCATCTGGGATTCTATTTTTGTTGAAGCTACCAAGTTCAGGGTGTACTTGAAATTCATCAATGACAAAGATAGCATGGATATCATAGATAGAAGTAGGTGCACTGTTGTAAATGAGACCCTGGCTTAGAAACCATCGAGGTTGGCCCAAAATTCTATAAACCTGTTGAATTCCATCCCCACTACAGAACTTCAGCCCATTGGGGTAAAAGACAGGACTGCATTGATCATCTGGGACAGGAGGGTCATTGCCAAGCATAACCTACTAAAATTAGTCCAAACCAAGGCCATATAGATGTAGCAGAGTATACAAGAATTCAAATTTTCGTTTGAAGAGTTGTTCATCAAAGGCCTCCCACCATTTTGGGATGGAAAAGGAAAATTGTATGATCAAGAGGAATACAACTCTTGCCCTGCCCAAAGCAGAATGGATCACTTGAAGTTTGAAAACCTAGAGGAAAACTTGAAAGGAGCAACCCTAGTGGAATATTTGATCACAGATTTTGAAATCTTGAATCAGTTCAAGACAGTAAATATTGGACTGCCAGTCATGATGTATGCCTCTTGCATTGACCTAGAGATCCTAATTAAAGAAATGAGGGACTACAATATCCATTCTGACTTGCAGTGGAAAGAGATAGTGCAGATGGGTAAAACAAAGTGCATTTTTCTAGGGACCAGCAGATAATGACCAAGTGTCACCAAAATGGCAGGTCCAACAGAGGACCAAAACAGGACAGATGGTGAAGGCAAAAGCTGAAGAGTCAGAGAAATCAATCGTTTGTCCATTAAATGTTTTTTATTATCATTGTAATTGGTTCCCATACTGAAACTTCCAAATTTGATTATTGTAGTCAGTTTTAGAAGTTGAAACGTTTCAGTTCAACTATTGTAATTGGTTTCTACTTGAAGGAACTCGAATTGTATAAATATTAGAAGTTTTGAATGTATTAATGTTGGTAGAAGTGCAAGGGAACCTTTTTAGTTGTTCTGAATTCAATTGTAATTTTTTGGTGCTTAATTGAATACATATGTAGAAGATTTTGAAATCTCTATGAAAAGATTCTAATGGTGGTGATATGAATTTTGTCTTCTCTCCTTGTATGTATTTCATGTGTTCTTTAATCCATTCACACTTTATTCTATTTAAATTGGATAATTCAAAAGCTCAGAATTCATCTTGTGATGCTATCGGCTTAAGCAATTTAAATTGTGTGAAATTCTTCATAACTAAATCAGAATTCATTTCATTAATTCTCTAATGTAGTTACTTGTTTCTTTTTTATTCTTATACTCTGAAAACTGAAATTTATAACTCAGATTCATTGCCTCACTTATGCTTTATCCTCTGGAGAGTTCTACTTGTCGTTCAGTGTGTTCATTAATTTTCAGAATTTGACTCCATATCCCTAAGTGTCCCTCCCCTTCCTTGCCATAAAAATTATAAAAAACCCCCAAAACAAACTAAATCTAGCCATTGATTGCCAAAGAAACATCAAGTGACACAAGAGAACCCTCTCTTAGCTTAGCAAGCTAGTACCCAGCTCTAAAGTTGGTTTGTAGGTTACCTCTCTCATTTGTTTATCAGTCGAGTGAATTTACATAGTTCTAACACGTCTGCATCAACAAGTAAGATCTATCAACCTAAGGTTACTCAAGTTAATGTTAAGATTCCAGCAGACAAAGTAAGTTTACTTAGTTCTAAATAAAAACATCAAAAAACTCATTCTGCAGAAGCCTCAATTAGTAATCATGAAGTTAAGTTAGAAAATCCAGAGGAGGTAATTCCCAAAGTAAAATATATGATCTAAAGAGAGAAAATTTCCAGAATACTCCTATCTCTTTGATAAACACTTTTACCAGTGAGAATAATGAATCTTCTTCAATTCTTAATAACATTTATACACCATCTATTCTTAGTCTTCCTGAAGTAAAAAGTTTTTGTCTCTGAAAATCCTGAAGATCACACTTTATACTCAAGCTCATCTCTTATTACTTCCTCTATTTATCCATCTAGCCAATCTAAAAGACCAAGATCAAGTTCCCAATTTCCAGTTGATTTTGATTTTACATTCCTCTCATGAGATCCATCACCTTTTGATTATCTAGAAGAACGTTGATCTTGCCTTCTTGAAACAATTAAATATCTAGTACATTAGTCTTTTGAAATCTTTGATAATATGCAACATATCCCTAGTATCTCTTCTCCTAAAATTTCAATGGCTGGTGTTGGAGGTGTAGGAGGTGGTGGGGTTGGTGGAAATATAAATCCACCACCACCTCCTTCAAGGATTTTTTCCAAAGTCGTTGCTAGATATGCTCCCTTGGACCTTCCTACTGTTCTACATAATCTACCTTATAATTATATGAATATTCTACCTAAATTTATGGGAGAGGGGGATTTAACAACCATAGAGCATATAGCATTTTTTGATCAATTTGTTGATATTCTCAGTATTGAACATGAAGACGTTTACATAAGATTGTTAGTACATACTTTTGAGGGAAAAGTTAGAACTTGGTTTAGGGGACTTCCTGCAAATTCTATGCCATCATATGATGATTTAGAGACTTCTTTCTTAAGACAATAGGGTGAGAAAAAGAACCATTTATATTACTTAACTAAATTTAGAGCTTTAAGGAAGAAAACATCTGAAACTATTTGATAATTTATCCAAAGATTCAATAAAATTTATAGAAAAATCCCAACCGAAGTAAAACCTTCCCAACCAACTGCTAAAGTTACTTTTGCAGGGGATTTTGATTCATATTTCTCTTTACTTTTAAGGGAAATAAGAGCCACAAAATTGTATGGAATGCAAGATGATTCTATCGAAATTGAATCAAATATGATGGCATTAGGAAAATTGAAAACAAAGGTTGACATCGGAATAAGAGAACCTATAAGGTTTAAAGAACAACCAAGACCCTCCAGTTCTGGAAAAAACACACAAGAAGAAAAGATGGATGAAATGTCTAAGATCATTAAATATTTATCAAAAAAAAAATCCAGGATGGAAATTGAGAAAGCCAAACTCGATCCATATTTTAGAAATCAAAACCAATTTAGGAGAAACCTTAATACAAGCCCTCATATTCAATAGAGGAAAATCAACAATGAGGAACAAAAGATTCAAGATCCTTTTAAAACATAAAATCTTATATAGGGAGATGATGTTCAAGATTACGATGAATTATATGAGGATATAAACAATCATAGCGATGATGGTGTTGAACCTCATTTAACTAAACTAGACTATGAGAAATATTTAAATCTTAGATCATTATTTGATGACAAAAATATCAATAACTTGGGAGACTCTACAACTCAATATAAATATCTTGTTGATTCAATAATGGATGAGCTCCATAATAAATATGATTTTAGGCCAAGAGAAAATACTTCCACTACCAATCCACCAAAAAATATCTTGTCACAGAATAAAGAAAATGAAGCAGTGGTTTCAAAATCACCTACTAAAGTACAAGTTGCTCAAATAAAGCAAGTTGAAACTAAAGCAATGCAAACTAAAAATATGGAGAACAAAGAAGTTGAAGTTCATACCAAATAATTAGAAAAGTTAGTTGGTATCTTCAATCTTGAGAATGAATTGAATAAGATTAAAATTCCAGTTCCTTTGGTTGAACTTGCCAGAAATCCAGTTTACAAGATGCATATTTCAAAGGTAATTAATTTTTCAGATGCATAATGCCAAGTTGATGTTATTAACTTGCAAGATGAGAAACCAATGATTATGTTTGGACCATGTATTGAAAATGATAAAGACTCAGTTGATCCATTTTATATCACTCTTACTATGCATGATCATTTGTTACACAACTGCATGTTAGATTTAGGTGCGTCACATAATTTGATGCCAATAATAATAATGGAAAAATTGAGCTTACAAATTACCATAACTTATCAAGATTTATATTCTTTTGAATCCATAAAGGTTAAGTGTCTGGGTATGATTAAATATTTAGTTGTAAATCTAGCTCAAATTCCAGTAAAAAATGTTCTCATGGATGTGGTGGTAGCCGATGTTCCTGCAAAATATCACATTCTTTTATCAAGATATTGGGGTTCAAAGTTACGAGGATTAGTTCAGTTGGACATGACATATGCTTCTATTCTAATTTTTGGTGGACAATTTACCAGATTGTACAAAGAAACTAGACTAGCCTATATAGTAAGTGATCCTCAAAACTCAAATAATTATCCAGTCTATGTTGCTGATCAAGATTTAGGAAATTGTATTTTATCCATAGATGATGATTTTCAAGAATGTACAGAAAATGAAAATACAAAAATAGAACATCCAAATAAAAATGTAAATATTAGATATGGGATGTGGAAAATTTTCTTATATGTTGCTTCATCTTGGGAAGGAGCAGGATCTAGAGTACTATTTGTGGCACCAAGCGATGAGTATTATATCCCTTTTTCTTATAGATTGCAATGGGACATTGATTACACAATTAATTTATGTGAATACAAAGCTTTAATTTTAGGATTAGAAGTTGCTAGAAAATTAAAAATTCAACATTTGATAGTTTATGGGGATGATGAACTTATTGTAAAACAAATTAAACAACAATATCAAGCTAAGAATCCAAGAATCAAGTAATATATAAATTGTGCATGGGTTCTGATAGAATTTTTTTTCTTATCATTCAACATTCATGCTATTCCTAGATTGCATAATCAACAAGAAGATTCAATAGATAAAGTTGCAGCTAACTTCATACTATCTATTGTGAAGAAATTGAAGTATCATATTGACATGAGACATAAAACTTCAATTCCAAATAATGTTCACTATTAACAAATTTTCGAAGACGATGAACACATAAAATAATTTCTGGAAATGATAGATGAATTTTCTGAGACACATAGATCAGGAAAATCAAAATGATCCAGTTTGGATTATGCAAGAAGGATAAAATCTAGAGATATTCAAAGATAGAATTGCAAATCACAGAATGCTTTTGCTCAAGAACAATCAAATTCCGAAGGGTCTTATTCCATTAGAAATAATGTTCGAACAAAATGATATACCTTTAAAATCTACCATGCAGCCTCAACCTGAAGAGGTTGAAGATTGTAATGTGGGATCAAATGAAAATGCAAAAATGGTCAAATTGTCTAAATATCTTTCAAGTGATCTAAATAGTAAATATGTTGAATTACTCAAATAATATAAAGATGTTTTTGCATGGACCTATGAAGACTTAAAAACTGATGATACTTCTTTTATAGAGGATAAGATTCCATTAAAACCAGGTACTAAGATTTTCAAGCAAAAGCTTTAACAAATAAATCCAATTCTCTTTCAAATGATAGAAAGGGAGGTCAAAAATCTTCTTGATGCAAAAATCATCGTGCCTCTTAGATACTCTGAATGGGTAGCCAATTCGGTCCCTGTCAGAAAGAAGAATAGAGAGATACGATTGTGTGTTGATTTTAGAAATCTAAATCGTTCTTCTTTAAAAGACAATTAACCCCTCCCTAAAATGGATCATGTTATAGAAAAAGTGGTTGGGGAAAATAGGATTTTTATGACTGATGGATTTTCGGGGTATAATTAATAGTTGTCCATGAAAATGGTAGAGAAAAAACTGTGTTTACTACTCCATGGGGAACCTTTATGTATGAAAAAATGTCCTTTGGATTGATGAATGCAAGTGAAACTTTTCAAAGAGCAATGGATATATCATTTGTTGGTAAAAAAGATAAATTTTTTGTTATTTATCTAGATGATCTAACAGTCTTTTCTACTTTGATACATAACACTTGGTACATCTCACACAAACATTTGACAAATGCAAAAAATTCGGTTTCTCTTTAAAACCTAAGAAATCTCATTTTTCCATGCAAGAAGGTAAGCTCTTAGGACATATCGTATTGAAATACGGAATCAAAGTAGATCCAAAAAGAGTTGAACCTATTGATCAAATAAATATTCCTATAAATAAAAAGAGATTCAATCATTTTTAGGAAGAATTAATTTCTTGAGGAGATTTATTCCCAATTTTGTTGAAATTATCAAATTTATCACAGATATGTTGAAGAAGGATAATGAGATGAAATGGGCCATGGAAGATAAGGAATCCTTCCAACAATTCAATAAATCTATAGGAGAAGCACCAGTACTAGTAAGTCCGGATTATACAAAGGAGTTTGTAATCTTCTCCTTTGCATCTGAATATACTATTGCAATAGTGCTCCTTCAGAAAAATGAAGAAGGATTCGAACAACCTATTTCCTTTTTTAGTAAAATCCTTAGGGATGTGGATTCAAAATATGAAATTCTAGAGAAGCAGGCTTATGCTATGGTAAAGAAACTCAAATATTTTTGGACATATGTCTTACATTAAAAAATAATCGCCTACGTACCGACTATCATAATCAAAGATATCCTAATTCAACGAGACATTGATGGAAGAAGGGAATAATGGTTGGCCAAAATTCAAGAATATGATTTAGAAGTCAAACCAACCAAAGTGGTAAAAGGACAAGGTATGGAAAAATTATTGGCTGAATCAAATTTCATAGCTTCGGGAATAAATCATTTTGAGTCTCAAAATTATCTCCCATACATAGAAGAAATTAATTTCCAAGTGCCAACAATTCAAATTGATGATAAATTTTCTTTCTCCTCTTGGTACAACAATATCGTTTCATATCTTCTTACTCTTCAATTTCCAAATGACATGAATCCTTCCAAGGAAAGAACCTTAAAATTACAAGCAATTAAATATTGCATTATCAATACTAAATTATATTGGAAGGATCCTTTGAGTTTTTTATTATGTTGTCTTACAGAATCTGAAACATAAGGTGTTATTGATGAGTTTCATAAAGGAGTATGTGGAGGACATCAGGTATGCAGAG
>JASDQU010240873.1:108538-127461 GCA_032191745.1 Picea mariana
CGACTCTTTAGTTCCCTGCTGGAACCCAATGCAAATTTCACAGGTCCCTCTTTCCCCAAAGTGTGTTGAGATTCAACAAGAAGATCCTAGTGAAAATTATGCACCTACACTAGGATGGTGCCTCAGGCTATTTTTAGGTGGAAGTCTATTTTTAGATGATGAGAAAATTCTATTTATAGACAATGTCTATTTATATATGGTGGGATAATTATATTTATAGATGTCTGTCGACTATTATTATCCCTTAATAATAGTTGGACAATAAATATTAATCTATTCTCAATGAGCACTTGGAAATAGTTAACTGAAGTGGAAAACCAGTTAGCTATAGGAAATTCGAGTTCAAAGGTTGACTGGTGGGACATGCAATTCAAATTAGTTGTAACTGAGTGATTTGAAGTTGTAACAAAGTTATATGTGTAGTTATGTGAGTTGTTAAGTAGTTTAACTTAGTTAAGTGAGTTAAGCTCAGTTGTACTAGTTGTAATTGAACTTACACTAGTGAGAGATTAGTGAATTAATTAGTAATTAATTCACAATCAGTGATCTTACATGCAACTAAAGATTTACCATTGTTAACTACATGCATGTCAGATCCAGTGGAGACCTAGTTGAGATAACAGGTGAAAGGGATAGTTTGACTATCAATTGTGACATTAGTGAGTGCACTCATGAAACCACAAAAACATTAGATGTGCTCATGAGGATTGTGCAGCCTAGGCAAGAGGAATTCTTTCATTGTAGGGATTTCCATTAGCAGGGATTGCGCAGAGGAGGCAGGCTGTCTGGAAGCAATAAATTGGCACATGAATTTGTCAATTTTTGTATGACAGTGTGAGACAATTGTATATTGTACTGAGAGCTATTGGATTAGAGTTTTGTATGATATTATTTCATGATCCATGATATATATATAATATATGATAGTGGGGTTTTTAGCTTTATGATTTCTCGGTAAAACATCTGTGTTATATGTGATTGATATTTCTTCTTGATATTTCAATTGGCGATCATGTTTTAAATTCCGCAAGAATATTTGTAGAAGCGATTTTGTATTTAACAGTGGCATATAATTGTTATATCAGGAGAATCCAGAAAATACATAATTTTTATTAAAATTTCTACATGGTATCAGAGGATAGGAAATTGCAGAAGTTGAGTTTGTGATTGGATAGAATTCAAATTTGCATAAAGACTTTCTTGGTGCTACAGCTGATTCAAGATCAAAATGGATTTCAATGGCTTGAGGTTAGAGTATGAACTCGAGGGAAGCTTGACCTACATTTCTTGGAAGGACAGGATGGAGGCAATACTCTAAGATAATGGATTGAAGGAATTCATTGACAAAGATGTTCCTAAGCCAGATGCTGCAAATGTTGCAAATCTTGATGCATGGAAAAAGAAAGTGGCAAAGGCAAGAAGGATCCTATTGGAGGGAGTACGAGACCACACTGTCTCAAATATCCATGGGAAATCCACACCATATGCAATGTGGAAGACTTTCACAGATCTATTCCAAAACAACAATGACCATAGGAAATCGGTGCTCAAAGATAAACTCAGGAATATCAAGATGGAGAATGGCGAATCCATTCCAAAATATCTCACAAATTTTTTCCAATGTCGGGATGAGCTGGGGAGTGTGGGAATAACAGTTGGTGATGATGATTTGGTGAGATTGGATCTCCTAGGAATGGCCAAAAATTGGGATAGTTATCAAGACTTTGTCAATGGAAGGGAAAATTTTCCATATTGGGAATGACTATGATTCGATTTGGTGCATGAGGAGTTCAGGAAGAACACCAAAGATGGCTCTTCATCAAAGCATGATGATGAAGAGGATTGTGATTTTTCTACCAAGGCAAGGAAAGGTAAGGGGAATAAATTCCATTCAAAATCTGAGTCTAAAGGAAAGAAGATGGATTTGTCCAAAGTGAAGTGTTTTCACTGTCACGAACATGGGCATCTCACTACTAACTATTCGCAAAAGAAGAAGAACAAGAATACTGTTGAAGTTGCAGCTAGTGAGACCCTTGCCTCACAATTTGAACTTGACTTATCCTTGATCGCATGCATGGTGTCAAGTGCATTGGTATTGATGTGGTATTTGGATAGTGGTGATTCCTTCCACATGATTGGAGATAAGGAGCTTTTCAGTGACTTGGAGGAGAGAGATCTAAAAATGCATATAGATATGGGAGGCGATGGACGATACAGTGCGAATGGAATTGGTGCCATTGCCTTTTAGAGGGAGTTAGGTAAACCATTTCAATTGAAAGATGTTATGCATGTTCCAAGTCTGAAGAAAAACTTGGTCTTAGTTGTAATGTTGGAGGACAGAGGCTATGATGTTGTTTTCAGCGATGGAAAAGCCTTCCTGTGACATAAAAAAATGGGTCAAGTCAAGAAGATAGGGATTCAAGTTAATAATCTCTGCAAGCTGGAGGTAGATGGTTGCGCTGCCATGATGGGAAAGGTAGAAAAAGTTGTGAGCCAGGATGAGGGAGAATTATGGAACAGGTGATTGGGCCATATTCATCATGGAGCCTTGAAGACCGTGCAACAAATATCTATTGGACTTCTAATGGGAACACTTGCTCATTTAGATCAATGCAATAGTTGCACCATGGGGAAGTATCTAAATTCCACCTTTCATGAAAAGGAGAACTGTGCTTCGATGATCTTGGAGAGAATTCACACATATGTGTGTGGACCATTCTCGATTTCTTCAACAACAAAACATAAGTATTATGTTATTTTTGTTGATGATTTTTCTCGTAAATGATGGATCTTCTTCATGCGTAAGAAGGATCAAACATTCCCAAAGTTCTGTGAGTTTAAAGCATTGGTGGAGAAAGAGTCGGGGAAGCAAGTGAAGGATCTGAGGAGTGATAATGGTGGAGAATACATCTCTAATGAATTCAAAGACTTCTACAACAAAGAAGGTATTTGAAGAGAACTCATAGTGCCTCATAACCCACAACAAAATGGGGTCGTGGAGATGAAGAACAAAATGATCGTGGGGGAAACACGAACGATGTTGCATGATCAGGGCCTACCGATGCATCTATGGGGGGAAGCATGAAATACTGCGGTTTATGTGCAAAACCATTGTTTTCATAGAGTACTTGGCATGAGTACACCTGAATAATCTTTCACTGGTAAGAAACCTAATGTTTCTCATTTTAAGATTTTTGGCTCATCTATTTATGTGCATGTGAAGAAGAATGCCAGGAAGAAGCTGGAGCCGAATGATGAAATTGGGATATTTGTGGGGTACAAATAAACACCCCATAATTATCGTGTGCATTTTCCTAATAGTAATATTATTTTTATGCGATGGGATATAAAATTTGATGAGGCGAAAGCCATGTGGTTCTTGCTTGAGAGGGAGATAGACTTGCATGCAAAGGAGGAACTGTTGGTTCCCAAAGATGAGTCTCAAGATGTGGATCAGCCACATGAGGAGGTTCATGGAGTGGAGGAAGTCACTCATGCAGATCCATCCATTAGAAATGGAAGAAAGTGCACCACGGAAGCTGATAGATTGAGAATAGATGTTGCACAAAATGTAGGAGCCCCTACTTCACAATGCAGATAGAGATAGTCTCCTGATCGATTTACTAAATACATGGCTCTCATGAGAAAATGTATTGTGACTAAACCATCTTCCTTTTAGGAAGTAGTGTAGGATTACACTTGGGTTGATGCAATGGTGGAGAAGTATGACTCCATTGTCAAAAACAGTGCATCGGAAATTGTCCCAAGACCGGTCGATAAATCAGTGGTAGGTTTGAGATGGATCTACAAGGGTAATCTTTTAATCATTGTTATTTATGTTGATGATTTAATACTGGCTGGTGATGAGAATCTGATACACTCATGCAAGGAGGACCTTGCAAAGGATTTTGAGATGAAGGATATGGGCCTCCTTCATTATTTCCTTGGATTGGAAATATGGTAGTGAGATGGTGAACTTTTTTTGTCTCAAGGAAAGTATGCAAGGGTGATACTGGGTATGTTTCACATGGAGGTCTACAAACCCATGGATACTCCTCTTTCAAGTAATTGGAGGAAAGAGGATGCTACTTATGGAGAGGTAGTGGATGCTACTGTCTATTGATAGTTAGTGGGTTCACTAATGTATCTTATGAACACGAGACCAGACATTTGCTATGTGGTTAACCAGTTGATTCAAGCGATGGTTAAGCATACCAAGATATTTTGGAAGGTAGTTAAGAATGTACTAAGATACCTGAGTGGAACATCTGAGTATGGCTTATGGTATAGATAGACAAATGAGGTGAAGTTGCATGACTTCACGGATGCAGATTGGGCGAGCAGCCCAACAGACAGAAAGAGCACATCAGGGGGGATATTTAGTATCATATCTACAATTGTTTCTTGGTACAGTAGGAAGAAGAGATCTGGGGCACTCAATTCAATGGAAGAGGAATACATGGAAATGATTCAAGCTGCATGTGAGGCTATCTGGATGAGAAAGATCTTGGTTGGTTTGTTTGGTTCTTATTTAGATCTGATAGTGATTCATTGTGATAATCAGGGTTGCATTAAACTCTCGAGTAATCCTATGTTTCATGATAGATATAAGCATATAGATATTTGGTATCATCATATTAGAGATTGTGTGCAGCGGAAGATCATGTTGCTTCAGTACATTCCTATGGAATATCAAGATGCAGACATTTTGACAAAGGCATTCACTAGGAGAAAATTTGAATTCCATAGAGATAGGATCAGGGTGAAGGATAATCCCTTTCTTGTTGGGAGGGAGTGTTGAGATTCAACAAGAAGATCCTAGTGAAAATTATTCACCTACACTAGGATGGAGCCTCAGGCTATTTTTAGGTGGAAGTTTATTTTTAGATGATGAACAAATTCTATTTATAGATGATGTCTATTTATAGATGGTGAGCGAATTCTATTCATAGATGTATGTCGACTATTAGTATCCCTTAATAATAGTTGGACAATAAATATTAATATATTCTCAATGAGAACTTGGAAATAGTTAACTGAAGTGGAAAATCAGTTAGCTATAGGAAATTCAAGTTCAAAGGTTGACTGGTGGGACATGCAAGTCTAATTAGTTTTAACTAATTGATTCAAAATTGTAACAGATTTATATGTGCAGTTATGTGATTTTTAAAGTAGTTTAACTCAGTTAAGTGAGTTAATCCTAGTTGTACTAGTTGTAATTGAACTTACACTAGTGAGAGATTAGTGAATTAATTATTAATTAATTCACAATTAGTGATCTCACATGCAAATGAAGATTTACCACTGTTAACTACATGCATGTCAGATCCAGTGGAGACCCAGTTGAGATAGCAAGTGAAAGGGACAGTTTGACTATCAATTGTGGCATTAGTGAGTGCACTCATGCAACCACACACACATTGGATGTTCCCATGAGGATTGTGTAGCCTAGGAAAGAGGAATTCATTCATTGCAAGGATTTCCATTAGTAGGGACTGCGCAGAGGAGGCAGGTTGTTTGGAAGAAGTAAATTGGCACATGAATTTGTCAATTTTTGTATGACAGTGTGAGATGATTGTATATTGTATTGAGATCTCTTGGATTAGATTTTTGTATGATATTGTTTCATGATCCATGATATATACATAATTTATGATAGTGGGGATTTTAGCTTTATGCTTTCCCGGTAAAACATCTGTGTTATGTGTGATTGATCTTTCTTCTTGATATTGCAATTGGCGATCGTGTTTTAAATTTTGCAAGAATATTTGTAGAAGTGATTATGTATTTAACAGTGGAAAATAATTGTTAGATCAGGAGAATATAGGAAATACATAATTTGTATTAAAATTTCTACAAAGTGCAGGTCCTATCAACCCTGTGACCCTCTTCTTGGCCCCTTTGAAGAAAGTTAACAATGACAATAGTTATTTATTCTAGGCCCTTTATATCATATGACCTTGGGCTATGTCCTAGGGATAAACCATAAAAAGCTCTTCGGATTTTGGGCTTTGGAGTTTTTGCAACAACCAACTCCTATGTCCCCGAACTCCGAATCGGTGAACTCAAATGGTGCGAGGATAAACGGTCCCCTTCGCTTCCACAGTCAATGGCTATGATCAACTTTAGACTCTGGCCTTCGGGATTCTTCTTCTTGTTCTCCTCGGATTTATTCTAAATCACCACTTCTCTGAAATGGGTGGATCTCCCCCACGTGCCCTTTCCAGATCCAATGGTCTGGATTCACTTTGTCCTTCGTGTCTTCATAAATATTTCCATTTTCTCTTGGTAAATATTCTATATCTCTAACTCTTGGATCTCCTGATCTTCTGCCACCTGTCCTTTCTAGACTATGGGTGATTCCGCGTGCCTTTGGGGCTTCGGAGGGCCCTCCCTCCTGTGTAGGCTCAACACTTATCTGCCTGAGACTTGTACTATTCTCGAACTCTTGCACTCCTTGTAGAGTTCTACACACAACAGTGCTATTTCTTCTGAGCTTTTGCTCGGCTCAAACCTTGAAGGTTCTTGGTTCTTCTGCATTCTTCCACATACCTTCTAGTGCCTTCATGGAAACTCAACGCTCTTTCACCTGAGCTTGTAAGATGAACTTAATTTGTCTTTGGCACACTCCTTGCACTTGATCAAACCTTCATATGACTTCTCGCAACAATTTCCTAAGTGTTGGCTTGATGCACTCCTTACACATGTCTTACTTCTTAATTCCTGAAATCCTTTCAGGTTCTCCAAGGAAACTCCTTGACCCCACTCAATGCACACTTGCAGAGCTTCTCTCCCTCAGAGTGTTCAACAACTCAGGGATTTTCTCAAGTCCTCAATACTCCAGAGTGTATTGGTTCTATGTGTTCTCGCACCTACTCAATGCCCTCCTAGCATAGTATTATAGAGTATTCAACAACTCTGTGCTATGCTTCCTCCTGCGCAAACTTTTCTCCAAGGTATTCAACAACCTTGAAGTTATCCGTTAAGTCTATGAATTATTCTGGTGTGCCCTCCTGACATTCTTCTATGACTCGGAATATTTCAGACATGCACTCCTTGCATTGGCTCACAAAGTTTCAATCTCTATCGCTCAATCCTTGCACTTGGCCTAAAGAACCAAAACTAATTCAACAAAATCACAGATAGAGGATTTTATCTCTATCCCTGCATATGAAATCCTATCTCATACATCTACAACATAAAAAAATATACACATGACATTCGTAAGAAAACATCCATCACAAAGGAAATTACAAACAGTGGAATCTATTATTTTCTATTAATGACAAAATGTCATTTACAATGTGTGAGTCCGAGATGCAATTGAGTCTCGGATCTTGAAAACCTCTTGGATTACAATGATTCTTCCTTAATCTCCAGCTGCCTCTCAGGAACCTCTACTGGGCGTATAATACAAACATTTATACAAGAGGGGCTTGACGAGATTTCCCTCCAATCTACACTAGTGGTGTCTAATCACCATTCAAAACACTTGACTAATGAGGTAGATTACAATGAGTGGAAATTTGATCTGAATCTGATACAAATCCCTTCTACTATCAACCACTTAAGGTGACCTCATCTACAACTTGTGCAAAAGCACAAATTGCCTCTTCCAAACTCACAACATTAATTTCCTTAATTTCAATTTAAAATTCAAAGGACAAATGAGAGGGTGACGCCTATCCCTTCCTTGAATGCACACCAACATGCTAACCAATTGGCGTGTGATGAAATGGAGCGATGCTCCTGCATCATACTCCACTGCTACAAAAATTCATGAGATCCTTCTCATGAGCTTCCCAGCTCTATTGAAATCCTATTGGATCTCAAACTTTCTCCTAGAGTTCTCCTCTTGCTCTTCTGCTTTGTTGCTTTCTTGTTGCTCGTGCAGGTTCTCTTCTTTTCAACTTCTCCTTGCTGACATCTTTTTTCGCTGACTTTACCATCATCCTCCTTATCTCCTCTATAAGTTCCTTTGAATTCTCTGTCAGCTGGCTCTCCTTATGCAGTATGCTTGGTTGCAACTCCTCACGTCAGTCAATGAGCAGACCAACCTGGTCCCCCATGCTACCTTCATCTCCTGTGACGATGACTGGCCACTTTGTTCCAGACTCCAATTTCGCGGGCTCCTTACTAAATTGTTGCTCAAATATATCCTCTGACAGGTTACCTTCTGTCAGTTCTTATGCTGGTTCCATCCCAACTCCCTCCAGTTGCTCCTCAGACTGGCACATATCCTTGGGCATGGATATATCCTGGCAGCCACTTTCTAGTTCTGGACTGTCCAACCAATCCTCCAACATCTTTAACTCCATTTACCATTGATTGAGTGACTCAACTAGTTTCTCCTCCTTCGCTGCTGGTGGAGACTTCAGTATCTTATCCTTCTCCTCTATGACAGTCTCAACTCATTGTCCTTTTGCTTCTACCTCTGTAATAAATATGCTAGCCTCTCCTTGACTTATTGGTAGGAATATCTAGATTCCCCCAATGACTAGAAAGATCCTCTAATATCCCTCCTCAGTGGTGGAAGTGTTTAAGTTCTCATCATCTTCATTCACATGGCTTGCAGTTCCACATGAATCTTCATATGGGTGAGGCCTTTCTTTTTCCTTCTTCCCATCTATCAACATCCCCTGCTGATATGAACTCTCAGCTGAGATCATTTCTTCTTCCTTTCCCACCTAGAAAACTGGGATGTCTCCTCTTTCCTCCTGGAAGTTTATGAAATCAAAGAATTCCTTTTCATTTCCTACCTGGAAATCTATGAGACCTCTACCACATATCTTTCCCTTTTTACTGAGATTTTCATCATGTCTCAACCACCTTTTTAACATATGTTGTTGCCTCTTGACCAACAACTTTTGAATAGGCCACCTGGATGTCCTTTTCAAAGGCCACTCATATATCTAGCATAAATTTTCCTCCTGCTGCATATTCAATGCTAGCTTCTCTATCTCTGCTCGGATTTCACTGAGCTCCTTTTCCATATCCGCTTTGTTCTTCTGCAGGTAGTATTTTCTCTGACCGCACTTATGGCCTTCAAAAACCATATTTATTTACTTGCACCCCACCTGTCTGTCTACCATCTGCTGCAAACCTTGCAACAATCTCCACAGAGCATCGTTCTCTGTTCCTTGCCTACACAAATCAATTCTATGGCTCTGATACCACTCTGGTGCAAACCCCCCCCTTCTCTCCTGTTCTCTCCTCTAGGGGTTGCTCAACCTCTCGGTCTAGGATAGTTCAATCACCTGAGTCAGATTGAATCTTTAGTTCCCTGTTGTAAGCCAAAGAAAATTTCACAGGTCCAACTTTCCCCAAAGTGTAGGTCCTATCAACCCCACGACCCTCTTCTTGGCCCCTTTGAAGAAAGTTAACGGTGGGAATAGTTCTTTGTGCTAGGGCCTTTCTATCATATGACCTTGGGATATGTCCCAAGATAAACCATAAAAGGCTCTTCGGGTTTCGACATCATCGTTTTCACAACATCCAACTCCTATGTCCCCAAACTCTGAATCGATGAGCTCAAATGGTGCGAGGATCAACAGTCCCCATTGCTTCCACAGTCAACCACTGTGATCGGCTTCAGACTCTAACCTTTGGGAGTCTTCCACTTGTTCTCCTCAAATTTATTCTGGAGCACCACTTCTCCAAACTTGATGGATCTCCCCCACATGCCCTTTCCAGATCTNATGGATTCACTCCACCCTTCATGAATTCCTGAAGATTTCCATTTTATCCTAGCAACTCTTTCAGATCTCTAACTCTCGAATCTCCTGATCTTCCACCACCTATCCTTTCCTGATGATGGGATATTTTGCATGCCTTTGAGGCTTTGGCAACTCCTCCCTCATGTGTAGGCTCAACACTTATCTGCCCGAGACTTGGACTATTCTCATCCTCTTGTACTCCTTGCAGATTTCTACATGTGATAGTGCTAGTTCTTTTGAGCTTTTTCTCAGCTCAAACCTTGAAGGTTCTTAGTTATTCTACATCCTTCCATAGACCTTCTAGTGCCTTCCTGGCAACTCAATGCTCTTTCTCCTGATCTTGTAATATGAAATTACTTTTTCTTTGGCGCACTCCTTGCGCTCGATAAAACCTTCATATGGCTTCTCACAACAATTTCCTAAGTGTTGACCTAATGCATTCCTTGGACACGTCTTACTTCTGAATTCCTGAAATCATTTCAGGTTGTCCAAGGAAACGCCTTTGCCCCACTCAATGCACACTTGCAGAGCTTCTCTCCCTCAGAGTGTTCATCAACTCGAGGATTTTCTCAAGTCCTCAATACTCCAGAGTGTATTGGTTTTGTGCGCACTCGCACCTACTCAATTCCCTCTTGGCAAAGTCTTACAGAATATTCAACAACTCTGTGTTACGCTTCCTCCTACGCAAACATTTATCCAAGGTATTCAACAACCTTGAATTTCTCCTTTAATTCTGTTAATTATTATAGTGTTCCCTCATGGAACATTCTTCTCTAACTAGGAAGAGTTTAGACACACACTCCTTGCATTGGCTCACGGATTTTCACTCTCTATCACACACTCCTTTCACTTAGCCTAAAGAACCAGAAATAATTCAACAAACTCACATATAGAGGATTCTATCTCTATACCTACATATGAAAACCTTTCTCATACATCTACAACATAAACAAATATACACATGACATTTGTAAGCAAGCATCCATCACAAAGGAAATTACAAACAATGGTATTTGTTCTTTTCTATTAATGAAAAAATGTCAATTACAATGTATGAGTTCGGAATACAACCGATTCTCGGCTCTCAACAACCTCTTTGCTTACAATTATTCTTCCTTAATCTCCAACCACCTCTCAACAACCTCTACTGGGCGTATAATACAAACATTTATACAAGAGGGGATCGACAAGATTTCCCTCCAAGCTACACTAGTGGTGTCTAATAACCATTCAAAACTCCTGACTAATGAGGCAGATTACAATGAGTGGAAATATGATCCGAATCGGATGCAGATCCCTCCTACTATCAGCCACTTAAGGTGACCTCATCTACAGCTTGTGTGAAAGCACAAATTCGTTCTTCCAACCTGACAGTATTAATTTCCTTAATTTCAATTTAAACTTCGAAGGAAAAATGAGAGGGTGATGCCTCTCCCTTCCTTGAATGCACACCAACATGCTAACCAGCTGGCACATGTTGAGGTGGAGAAATGCTCCTTCATCACTGAAGATCCTTTCCAACAATGGGTCCTATATTTTATCGGAGAGATTCATCAACAATCAAGTGCCCAACATAGATGGATTTTAACTACTATTGATTATTTTACCAAATGGGTCGAAGCTATTCCAACTCGGAATGCTACAAATTCAATAGTGATAAATTTCTAGAAGAGAACATCCTTGCAAGATTTGGTTGTCTAAGGAAAATAGTCAAAGATAATGCACAAGCTTTCAAATATATTGTTATGATAATTTTTTGTCAAAAAGATAATATCATTTTGGGCCATTCTACAACTTATTATCCTCAGGGAAATGGGCTTGCAAAATCACCTAATAAAAGTTTAATGATGATAATTAAGAAAGTTTTGACAGAAAACAAGAAAGCTTGGCATGTACATTTAAGATACTCTTTATGGGAAAATATAATCGACACCAAGAAATCTATAGGTATGTCTCCTTTCCACTTAGTTTATGGTACATATGTTATTCTTCCTATTAATCTCACTCTTCCTTTGATGAAACTCTAGCAGGATGCCAATGAAGAACCAAATGATCTAACAAGAAGAATAAATCAAATAATTGAAGTCCATCAAAATAGAAGAGAAGTGGATGATAAGTTTTATAAATAACAAGACAATATGAAAGCAATGTTTGATAAGAAAGCTAAAGATAGGGAGTTTCTTCCTGGAGATTTAGTCTTGAAGTGGGAAGCCAGAAAATAAGATGTTGGGAAACATGAAAAATTTGATAATGTCTCATTTAGACCTTTCAAAATTGCAGCAGCTGAAGGGAGAAACTCATTCTCTCTTGAAAATTTAAATAGAGAAATTCTTGAGGCCCCTATCAATGGGTGGTTTTTAAAAAATTTCATGCAATAGTTTACTTTTTAGTTTCCATTGTATATATCGGATTGGATTAGATTTACAATGGATTTTTTTTTTTTTTTTCATTTTCTTTTTTAGAGAACTGTTTAAGTATTTTTCAATGCTAAATTTATGTAAATATTCTCAAGAAAATAATGTTTTCAATTTTATTTTAAGAAAAACAAAAACAAAATATAATTTTTCTACAGAAGATAAATCACCTTTTACTTTGCAAAAATAAAAATTTATTCAGTATTAATAAAAAAATACTTCTTCTAACAAAAATAGCTGAAAATTTCATAAAATTAGACCGTCAAAAAATAATAATAGTTTTTGACAACTTGATGCATACCCCCCACAAACCTGGGGCTACGCGACCTCCCGGTCAAGGACTGATCGACTTCAGGAGATGAATTAGCTCATAGGTTCGTGCTGAACCTTCACAATTTTCCCCATAGGTAAAAGTCATAAGATTCAGACGCAAAATATCATTTTTAGGGAGCTTCAAAACACCCGCAGGTCAACCAAGTGACCCTGGTTGGAAACCATGGGATTAAAATTCCTCCCTTCCTCACTTCAGGACTTTGGCATTCAAGAGTTTCGAATGCACCAAGTCCTTTTTCTCCCGGAGTACTTCGTACCCAGAGTTTTAGATCAAGTGCCACACATCCTTCTTGATCAACAATGGAGATATACTATGGGACTTCAAAGTTCAAGAGTTTCAAATGCTCCAAAGCCTTTTCTTCCCATAGTTGTAGATCAAGCACCACACATCCCTTTCCAATGGATTGTCCCCATGGACTTTGGCACTTCAATACTTTTTTCCTTTGGGAATTTACCGCTCGTTTCTCGTGAAGTGATTTCTCTCTGAAGTGACATTGATATGCCAAGTGTCTATGAAATCAAATGCTAAGGTTTTATCTTCTTACCTCTTTCGTGCTTCAAATGACTTTTGGTCAATGCTCCACTTCCCCTTGTTCCCTTCTCTAAAGTCTGCGATCTGTTGACGCATGTCTTCCTCAAATCGACGGTCATGATTTACTTCGGATATTCATGATTTGGGAGTTTTGATTTAACAAATATCTATTTCCTCCAGAGTGCTTTCTCCCGGAGTACACGGATTGTTGTCGTGTGTCCCTCCTGGATCTAATGGTCCAGATTTGTTCTCTCTCTCCCCTCTGGAACTTCGGGTGAATTTTGGTCAACAACCTCTCCTCACCATTCTTCTGAATCTCCAGATCTGTCGACACATGTCTGTTGAAAATCAACGGTCATGATGAACTCTGGCTCTTTGGGCTTCGGGATTTCTTTCTTCCTTCTTGTGACTTTCCTCCGGAGTACCTTTCCTCTGAAGTATTAGATCTTCCAACAATTTTCCTTCAAGACGAACGACCTAGATCTATTTTTCCACTTCTGCAGTTTGCACTTCACTCCACTGATCACCAAGCTTACCCTCTGAAGTGCTCCTCTTCTAAAGTAACTAATATTTCACCACGTTTCCTCTTGACCCAATGGTTAGGATTTGTTCCTCTCTTTGGAATTTGAAAATTTCTTATGTTGCGCTACCCCTTCCTCCCAGATAACTTCTTCTCCAAAATGAAGGATACGTTGACACGTATCCTCCTCTAGATCTACATTCCATATGGATTCGGGTTTCGTAACTTCAGACTTAGGAATTTCTTCAAAATAAATCTTGTTACGTGCACTCCTTGCACTTCACAGTCCTGGCCTCTTCAACACTTAGTCGATTCTAGTCTCTGTGCACTCCTTGCACCACTCAGACTAAAGTTCCATTTATCTCTCTTGAGCTTCCCTAAGTCAATTCTAAACTCTGTCAACGCACACCTTGCAGACAATATGCACTCCTCTCATTCAAGCTCTCACAAGAGAAAAAATTGAAACTTAATTAACACTTCATAAGTCCATATGCTCAACTGTGAACAACGTACATAAGAAAAATGAATGAAACATAGAGAGAACATATCAATCATTCAAATACGCACTGAAATGAACACTGTCCAAGGTTTTGGAAAAATTTATGTCTGTTCTATTCATTCATGAAGTATTTACATAAACAACAATGTTCTTCACTGTCTTCAGAATCTCTATGTCTAACTGCTACCTCTACCTTCTCATCGTCTATCTTCACACTCTATTCTCTCTTATAATACAATACAAAAAACCTATATAAGGAGTCGATTCTCAAGCTCTTCTTTGTCCTATCTGAATTATATCCCATCGTCGCTCTAGCGGTTACCTACTTAGTCCTATTACAATAAATATGAGTTATTAAAAGATAAGAGATGACACTCTACATCTGTTACACCTTGTAGTTGTATAAGAGTTTACAACATCCTGCCATTCTTAGGCGGTGACCCGATTTTACAAACAAATTATTTAAAAACGATATTTGGAAAATATCTCAACCACTTTCTTTGCTTCTATTAAACGTTGATTTGAAACTTTGGTATGTTGAGTTGTCGAATATTTTCTCCTCTCTCAACCTCTTTGACTTAGATGGCAATGATTCTGCATCATACTCCTCTGGTTAAAATATTCATGGACTCATGTCCATGAGCTCCTGCACTGTTTTTCCATGCTTCAAAATGTCAGGTTCAATGACCCAACTAGAGTCTTCCACTGGGTGATATTTCCACTTCACCAAATATTCAGGATACATATTTCTTTTGGTTTTCTTTCCAAGTCTCTTCTATACGATTTTCTCCATCTGAGGTTTTTCTATTGTGGGCATCTGTTTTTCCCACTGAATATCTTCCTGGTTATCTAGTTCTCCTACATCATCTCTCCTGTAAGGATACAAGTCTTCAACATTGAGTATCGGTGATATCCCAACATTATCTGGAAACTCAATCTCATAAGCATTGGTTGCAAATTTTCTGAGGATCCTGCATGGTCCTATCTTCTTCATCTTCAACTTGTTATATGTCCCCCTTGGAAACCCTTCCTTTCTCAAATGTGCTAAAAATTCATCTCCAAATTCAAATTGAACTTCTCTCCTTTTCTGATCAACTCTATTCCCATACTTTTGATTACTGTCCTGTAGCTTCTCTCTGACTTGATCATGGAGTCTTTGCATCTTTGTAGAAAAATATTCTTCTCCAATGCTTCTGAACTCATCTTGATTTAGATCTCTCAATTCTGTAATCCCTCTCGGTTGTATTCCATACACTATTTTGAATGGACTTTTCCTAGTACTCCTATTTACTGAATTTTTAAACGCAAATTCTTCCTGTGCCAGAATCTAATCCCATTGATGACCCTTATCAAAGACTAAAATCCTCATTAAATTTCCCAAACTTTTGTTCACCAATTCAGTCTGTCCATCTGTCTGAGGGTGATATGATGAACTGAAGGAAACATTTGTCCCCAACCTCTTCCATAGAGTTCTCCAAAAGTGTCCTACAAACTTTGGGTCTCTGTCTGAGACTATGCTTTGGGCAACCCATGTAGTCTCACAACTTTCCTGAAAAAGAAATTTTCTATGTGTGTAGCATCACTTGTTTTCTGTCATGGTATGAAATGTTCCATCTTGGAAAATATATCTACCACAAAAAATATGGAATCACTTCCCTTCTGGGTTCTAGGTAATCCCAATACAAAATCCATACTAATTGCATCCCAAGGCCTTTCTGGAATAGGAAATGGATGATACAAACCAATGTTTTGTTGTCTTCCTTTTGCATACTGGAAAATTTTTCATTTTCTCACAAATTTGTTTGCATCTTCCCTCATACCTGGCCAATATTACAAATTGTTCATCTGTGCAAATGTTTTGTCATGGCCTAAATGTCCGGCTAGACGTCCACTATGTTTTTCTTTCAGTAGATTATATCTCATCAAGCATCTTGGTATGTACAATTGGCTTCCCTTGAACAATAATCCATCCTGGATTAAATATTTTGTCCATGGGCTTCTGTCCCCCAAAAAAGAATTCTCACATGCCTTATAAGCCTCCTTAAAATCTGGGTCTTCTTGGTACATCTTCTTAAGGTGTTCAAACCCTAAGGTCTTCCCTTGGAATTCTTGTACAATCAAATTCCTCCTGCTCAAAGCATATGAAACTTTTTTACCACTTCCATAAATATGTTTAATGACAAAAGTAAAATTTTTCTTGAATTCTACCCACTTAGCATGCCTCTGATTCAACTTTTCTTGCCTAGTAATAAATTGTAAAGCTTGATTATCACTATACAAGACAAATTCCTTTGGAATTAGATAATGTCTCCACTTCTTCAAAGCTTGAATCACTACATAAAAATGTTTGTCATACGTGGAATAATTTTTCTTGGTGTCATTCAGTTTCTCACTGAAATAAGAAAATGACTTATTATCTTGACTCAAGACTGCTCCATTAGCTAATCCACTTTCATTGCATCTTACCTGAAATGTTTTCCCAAAATATGGTAAGACCATAATTGGTTGTTCTGTGATCTTCTCCTTCAACACTTTGAATCTTTTCTCAACCTCCTCTTTCCAATTAAAATACTTGTGTTTCTTCTTCACAGTATCCAGTATGGGCGTACATATACCACTGAAATTTATGATAAATTTCCTAAAAAAACTTGCTAACCCATGAAAACTTCTTACTTCAAATATGCTCCTAGGAGATGGTCGCCATTCTTTGATTGCTCGCACCTTCTCTAGATCCATATTCAATTCATTTGAATAGATCACAAAACCCAAATATATGAGTTCTTTCCTCATGAAATAAATTTTCTTCACATTTATCAACAACTTTTCTTACTGCAACCTCCTCATGACTAATGTCAAGTGTTTTAAATGTTCTTCCTTTGTCTTACTGAAGATTAGTATATCATACAAATATACAATCACAAATTTACCTATTAAGTCTTTCAACACTTCATTCATCAACCTGATAAATGTTCTTGGTCCATTTGTCAACCCAAATGGCATGACTAGCCATTCAAACAAACCTTCATTTTTCTTGAATGATGTCTTCCATTCATCTCCCTCTCTCATTCTTATCTGATGATATCCACTCTTTCAGTATATATTTGATAAATAGCTTGATCCACTTAAGAAATCCATCAAATCATCCATTCTTAGCAAAGGGAATCTATACCTGATGGTGATATTGTTGATGGCTCGAGAATCTATACACATTCTCCATCCTCCATCCTTCTTTGGACTCAACACAGTTGGTATTGTGCATGGGCTTAGAATTTCCCTGACTAAACCTTTATCCAACAACTCTTGGAATTGATTCTTGAGGTCTTCCTTCTCTCGAGGTGTCAACCTATATGCTTCTTTATTTGGAAAATTGGCTCCTGGAATAAGGTCAA
The DNA here is from genome assembly GCA_032191745.1 of Picea mariana. NCBI lineage: Eukaryota > Viridiplantae > Streptophyta > Pinopsida > Pinales > Pinaceae > Picea > Picea mariana. The sequence continues at coordinate 125,942 of JASDQU010240873.1, forward strand.
TGTGATGGATGATACTACAAATGGGTGGCAATGAGTGAGGTAACTCATCCACTACTATGTCAGCAAAATTCTCTAGCAATTCCTACATTTCTTTAAGTAATTCATCCATAGAAGTATTTATAAGGAAACCCCTTGGCTTCCTCACTACAACAAACTACATCTCTTGTTCCCTCTTGACCTCATTCAATATTTCCTTCCCACTCATGAGAAGTATACTTGAACTAGCCTCCTTCTTTGGCTCCTTGTCTTCTATCAGAAGCAACATGTGTGTTCTACCATTCTTTTGTAGGTTGTAAGTATTTTTTCTCCCATCATGAATAAAATTTATATCAAATTGACATGGTCTCCCCAACAGAATATGACAAACATCCATAGGAATTACATCACATAAAATATCATCCCTATAGCCTCATATTTTAAATTCAACTTTGCATTGTTGACTTACCATTACTTGATGTCTTCTCTGCAACCATGATACCTTGTATTGGTTTGGATGTGCAGTTGTCTCCAGCTCCAGTTTCTCCACCATCTCTGTGGATACTAGATTATCAGTGCTCCCACTGTCTATGATCATCTTGCAAACTTTGTCCTTTGTCTTGCAAGTAGTCTTGAACAGATTTGTTCACTCAACTAGTTCTTTTGCTTCCTTCTCTAGTTTTAGAAGAACTTTTGTCATCATAAGGTTCTTTCCTCCTTCTGATTCTTACTTCTACATCCTTTTGAGCTTCAAAAATGTGTGCTTCTCCCCGTCCAGTACCTTTCTTCTTCTTGGGGCATTCCCAAGACATGTGTCATGTATTTCTACATGCATAACATCTGACTTCACCTCCTCTGCCTCTTCCTCTTCCTTGAGGAAAAGAGTTTCTTCCTTCGTGTTTTCATTATTTAGAACTTCCCCCTTTTTTAGGGTGATTATGATTCTTTCCAGCCTCTTTCTTTGGCTTCTGGAACTTCTCTCAGGTGGTTCCCTTGCCTCTGCTTGAATTTCCTCCCCTATTTCGCTAGCTTTGTTTTTTGGCCAACTTCTCTTCAGCTTTCAAGGCTACTTGATAAGCATCCTTGATTTTTCCAATAGACATCATGTTGATATCCTCTTGTATTTCGTATCTCAACCCATTTATGTACCTGGCTGTATTTTCATCATCATTTTCCTTCTGTCCAACCCTGATATTTAGTTTATAGAATTCTTTAGTGTACTCTTCCACTGATAAGATTTTCTGTCTCAGGTTCTGCAACTTTATGAACAAATTTATATGATAGTATTTAGGGATAAATTTCACTTTCAACATAGCTACCACCCTGTCCAAACTTTTGATTTTTTGTTTACCTTTTCATATGCGATCAACTTGTAGTTCATCCCACCATAACATTGCATGACCTTTCAACCTGGTTATTGCATGCTTCACTTTATTTTCTTCTTCAATTTCTTCATAATCAAATTATTTATCCATATCACGTACCCAATCTAACAATTCTTCAACTTCCAAATTGCCTTCATACATTGGGAATTCTATTTTTTC
>JASDQU010240874.1:3896-47035 GCA_032191745.1 Picea mariana
TTTTCCACTTCCACTTCTTTCAACGGCTATAACGATAGGTTGGCGCGTCCCTCTCTTTCCAAGCCAACCCTGATCAGATGAGACAAAATACCTTTGGCTACCTCTCTCCCTTAAACCAGCCCATAGTAGATAAGACAAATTTTCCTTTTCTCAGTTTCCTTCAACTAACCGTGCTTTTTCTCACTGTCCCATGAACTAGCTGTTTGACATACGACAGAAATTATAGGATATGTTAGCCGCGTCCTTTTCTCGCCAAATCAGTCAGAAACTCAGATTAGAAAAAATTTATTTCGCCAACCTATAGCAAATGGTTTAACTTGTCTAACTGTTCTATATATATATATATTTTTGTCTAAATCCAAAAACATAAATCTAAGCTAAATCACAACAGTGTTGTTTGTCTCTTTTAAACTAATCTTGTTACAGATAAGACAAATTATGCTCGAGATTTTGGAGTGTTTGAAGGGCGTTTCGGAAGTTTAGATCTCAAATTGCCTTATCAGAAGACACGGTGATATACTCAATCGTAACTTGTAGTGTGATGCTAAACCTATTTCATTTGTAGCTAGTATAGTATGGTGAGTTGTATTGTTTTAGGTATATTGTGTCTCAAATAGATCCATTGCTTAATATTTTGTTATGATGGTTTGTTGGGCAAGAAATCGTAACTTGTAGTGTGATGACAAACCTATTTCATTTGTAGCTAGTATAGTATGGTGAGTTGTATTGTTTTAGGTATATTGTGTTTCAAATGGATCTATTGTTTAATATTTTGTTATGATGGTTTGTTGGGTAAGAAATCAATGCATAATTAACAATTGTGAAACTCTCTTTTGAAAACATAGAGATTTAGATGTTTGATATGTAGCATCAAATTTAGGGTCGTTATCAAACAATTAGGGTCATTTGGAGACTTGTGTCCTAAGACATTCTGCAGCAGGATTTATGTTTCCCTTCTTGTACTTAATGTTCAAGAGGAATTGTTGAAAGTACATGGACCACTTCTGATGGGATCATTCTGTAACTTTCCTTGTGTCTGCATGAATTGTAGAGGCTTGTGATAGTGTAGATGATCATTTCTTTTCCCATAATATAATGCTTCCATTATCTTCATGTTTGCATAATGGAGTACATCTCCTTGTCATAGGTGGGATGTTTGTGAATAATGTCAAAGAGCATCTCATTGTGATAGGCCATCGGGTGTCCATACTAAGTGAGGATTGCATTGATATCATAGTTGAATGCATCTATCTCAATATCGAATGGTTGTTGCAGGTCTAGTAGAGTGAGGACCGGTGTCGAGCAGAGGTGGCATTTCAGATCCTTGAATGCTTTTTATTATGACTAAGACTAGGAAAACTTGGCTTTAGCTTCACCCTTGGTCACAGCTTGGATTAAGGGCCCAGCGATATGAGAGAACCCCAACATGAACCTATGGTAGAAGTTGGAAAGGCCTAAGAAGCTACAAAGCTATGTTAGATTTGTCGGGGATGAACAATCGCAAATGAATTGGATCTTGGATGGGTCCACATGCACCCCATGTTCATCCACGATGTATCCTAGATACTAAATTCTCTGCATGCTAAATAAACATTTCTCCATATTGGCATACAACTTGTGTTGTTGTAGAGTGCTCAGGATCTATTGAATGTGTTGCAAATGTTTGGTTGAAGTTTTGTTGAAGATGAGGATGTCGTCCAAATATAAAACCTCAAAAGAGTTTGTGAATAGCCATAAGATGTCACCCATGATCCTCATGAATGTTGTCAATTAGTCAAGGCAAAAGGCATGACCAACCACTCAAAAATGCATTCTTTAGACTTGAAGGCAGTCTTCCATACATCATTTTATTCAATGAGACCCAGTGGTAACTTGACTTTAGATCAATCTTACTAAATAACTTGGCACCATTAAGTAGATCATGAAGATTGTCAATCTAGGGGATCGGGTATCGGTTCTTAACAATGATTTTGTTTAGGGCTCTGTAATCAATATAGAGTTTCCATGTCCCGTCATTTTTCTACACCAATACAATTGGGCTCTCATAAGGTGAGGAGCTTAGTCAAATGTGGCCCTTTTGGATGAGGTCATGGATTTGACATTTCATTTCCTCATTCTCTAGAAGAGAGTGTTTGTATATTGAGCCATTAGGTAAAAGAGCAGCAGGTATCAAGTCAATGGAATGTTTGACCTAGTAGTGTAGAGGCACCCTTGCAGGTGAAGCGAAGATATCCGTGTATTCCTCTACGATCTTGTCGACCTACTTCTGTTGTGTAGAGAAGCCCCATGTTGAAGAAGAGGTAGTCGTAGTGACCATCCACTCACCTTCCAACCGAACCATGAAAAGGACAAATTTTCCAGTTTGAGAGATTATCTTTCAGCACTGATTTTATGAGATCAAGGAGACTACAGTAGTTGGGACTGCCTCTAGTACCCTATATATTTTTCCTCCCAATGTAAAAATGACACTACGAGTCTTGGAATCATAAACAACATGATGTTTCCACAAATAGGGTTGTCTTAAAATAACATCGCAAACTTCAAGTGGGGCAACATCACACATCACCTCATCTTGGAAGGGGTTGATCTCGTAGGATAGCTCGAATTGCTAGCTAACATAGAGGTCTCATCCCTGACTCAACCAACCGATGGTGTATGGTTGGGGGCATGGTGTTTTCAAAAACTTCAATCTCTTGATGACCTTAGTTGAGATCAGGTCTTTTGGCTACCGCAGTCAACAATGAAATGTCATGGAGTCCACTTTACCCACATATGTGAATGGAAGAGGCACTCCCTCTTCTCAGGCTCCTCTGACTCTTTTGGTTGGAAGAGGCTAACTCCCTCTTACAATGAGAGGCTCTACACCTATCAGAGAAAAATCATCAACATATAGTAGCAAGATCATAGGTGCATCATTCACAACCTTGTAATAAAGGTTTGGATCAGCATAGCTCTTAGAAAATCCAAGTTGTGTCAGGTAACTGTCAATTTGTGCATACCAAGCTCTTGGATCTCGCTTGAGTCCATACAAGGCCTTCTTTATACATGGGTTTCTCTCAAGTGTACCTCAAAACCTTGAGGTTGCTCTATGTATACTTCTTCCTCAATTACTCCATTGAGAAAAGCAGTCTTTACATCCATCTAATGTAAACTCCAACCCATGGATGCTACAAGAGATATGATGGCTCTAAAGAGGTATCTGGCAACTAGAGAAAATATATCATCATACTCCTCTCCCTCCTACTGGGAGAACCATCTTGTCTTGTATTTATTGATACTCCCATTTACTGCATGCTTTATCTTGTAAACTCATTTACAGACTTTCCTTTAGGTCTAGGTATGATTTACCATACATCATTTTTCTTGATGGATTGATATTCTTCCATCATAGTTTCCTTCCATTCTTTCTTCTTGACTGACAGCCAAAGATGCTCAAGTTTTCAACACTTGGCTTCTTTCCAAAGAAAGCTTCTTCTGGAGTCATGTTCTTCAATATATGATGAGGACTTCAATTTTGAGCATATATTGTTGTCATAGTTGCTTCTCCCCATAGAAACATGGATAGATTCTAGTCATTCATCATTACCTTGATAGATTCTTTAATGGATTGTTTATTTCTTTCTTCTACACCATTTTGTTGAGGATTGTAGGGAGTAGTGAGCTCCCTCATAATCCTAACCTTTCTGTAGAATGTCTTGAAGTCATATGAGGTGTACTCTCCTGCTTAGTGAGGAGGTTGACATTGGTCCACACACATATGAGTGAACGATGTGCAAAAATTATTTTGCTTACCACGCTTCCTTTATAGTTGGTACTTGGTGAGATCACCTTCCTCACCACTTGATGGAGTCATCTGCTCCATGTTTGCAACTATCATTGTAGCTCCTTCTCAGAGTTGTCGCATGTGACCTGTCTGGAACAAGAGCAACAAGAGAAAAAGTATTTCCAATAGAATTTTCATAAGAACATATCTATGGTAACAAGGATGGTAGTCATCAAAGAATTACCAAGGTGACCTTCTTGGGAGCAAAGCAAGAAATATCTCCTAGATGAGATGTTAGTTCATTTTGCAAACAAGTGCAGTAAGCATCTATATCAATACTAATTACATGCAACCAAGTATACCTAGCATTAATAGAACCTTTAAAAGATTGTTGTCACAGCTATAGTGTTTAATTGTACTATAACAACTATCAAACTTGATATGTGCAAATTGAAACTTAACAATTTGATCAATCAAACTTGGAACCTGGAGCCTCAATTGTCAGGGAGGGTGTGTTTGTTCCTTTGAATGCACTAAATCCAAGATCACTACTTGGACAAGGTCTCTTGTACATCCCCTGCAAACACACTCATGCTTTCCTGAATGATATAACTTGAAAAACATATATAAGTGCATACCTTTGAAATTTGTAGCATCGTTCAGCTTGTCTTCTAATCTGAAACTAGACATCATCTTGAAAAGAAGACGTTAGAAACTAAATAAAAAAGGTTCAATGATTATAACAAGCTAGAAACCCTGAAATTTAAAATTTGACCACAGAAATAAATTTTGACCAAAAGTCAACCTTTGGCTTTGACTTTGACCATTCAACCTTTGACTTTGACCAAGAATTCAAACTTGACTTTTTTGCTGGCTGAGGGCACCAAAGGGTGTGCTAGGCTAGAGTGCACTAGAATACCCAAAAATTAGGTCCAACGCTTCACTGAAAGTGCCCAATAATTTAGGTTAGGGTTTGTTGTAGTTGCAAAATCAAAAACCCTAGTTGCAGCTACAACTAGTGCTACAACAAGATTGACAAGGAACTCTCGGTCTACCTTCTAGTGGTTATACTGTTCTGAAGGTAGTGTGGGCCCATAACCTGTTAAAATATTCGATGTGCTCATTTTATCATAGACAATATCACTATTGTCACCCAACCATAGGCACATAGCCACCCCCGAGCACCATAACCTTTGCCAGATAAAATGATTCCAGAAGAAGTACTAGAACCAACAGATAACCAAGAGAGCACATATTTCTCCAAATATATCTCACCAAACAGAAAGTCCCAAAGCCACATAACAAGAACAATACTCAGTTTCAGAAGTTGCAGTTGCAGTTACCAAGAATATTGGAATACCACCAAGAATGTCACCAAGAATACCACCAAGAGACACTAGAAGGTAAGGTGCGCATATTAGGCTATATGGTGCTAGAGAGAGATACTGAGAACCACGCTAGAAGATCCACCTTCCATCCTTCCAGCTACAACTCCAAACTTGGGCCATACTTGAGAGAGTGAGTGAGGTGAGTGTGTACAAATGAGCTAGATCATCTCTTATTTATAGTGGTTCTTGTCACTTGTCTGTGTCAACTTGTCCTTTTAGAAGCTAATACTTTAATATTAATTCTTTTATTGAGTCGACTTGTCATCTAGGGTTTCTACACATGTTTTTAGGGTTTCTCTTGCTTTCGTAGCATTATATTCTAGCCAAAGGTTACACATGGAGGTTAATATCTCCCACAACTACCATAATATCAACAGTTGCTTCACCAACCTTTGTGAAATTGTGCCAATCAACTTCAAGCTTAAAGACGAAGAGTTCACATAGACCTCTATGAAACTAGTATAAATCATCTAACACGTGGTGCTAATGAGCTTAACTACAATAGTTATTTCTTTGTAACACCCTATGACTCATTCCTGTACTTCACAATAGTTATTTCTTTGTAAGACACTATGACTCATTCATGTACTTCTGAGTATAAATAAACATCTTCAACTCCATTGCATCTTCTAACACATGGTGCCAATCAGCTCAATTGCCACAATTATTTCTTTGCAACACCCTATAACTCATTCATGTACCTCTAATTATAAGTAGAGATATTCAAATCCATTGCATTTTCTTAGATTCCTTGTCACTCAAAGCACTCTTGACTGAGCTCATAAAAAACTTTGTAGTGTTATAACTAATTGTATTCAGTTACTCTTAACCTTATCATGAGACTAGCCTCACAATCCATATCTAGGTTCTAGTATAAAATCTCATTGCTAACTATTCATGTACATTGTAATACATAATGGAAGTTATATGGATTTAGAGTATGATATTTGGTGTCTTAATGTTTGAAAAGTCAGTGTGTGCCATTTTACTTGTTCATGTTCTCTTAAGTGTATATATTGCAACATTAATATTTGTATGTGTTCCATTTTATTACATGATAACAATGAACAATGCATATTTTCTTATAACCATTGTCTTTCTCAAGTAGGTGGTTTCCCCAAATAGCTCAAGATCTATTAAATTCAACATAATTTTCTTATAGTGTTTTACTGCCCAAATTAGCACCCTTATGAAAGTCCCAACCGCAGTGCTACAAGGGTAAGCACACTTGGGGAATGCACCATTCTCACCTTAGTGCACTTTACCCTTCACTTTAAACTAGCTCCCTAAATCCAAGGGGGGTATCCCGGTCTATGTGAAATAAACATGTCAATTCAATCTTTATCCTGCAAGATATGATTCACTTCAACAAACACCTCAATACATGATTACATGGAGCAATGTCCAATGAGTGATAAGACACCTTAAGGAATATCCAATAAGAAACAAGAGCATAAACCACCCCAATATAAAGAGGGTTAGGAGATAATTATTATGTACTAAGTATGAAATAGTATATAAGTCATTACAATAAATACAAATAAACACTGATAAATTACGAGCTTAATTTATATGTAATCATGAACTTGGCATAAACTTGTAATAAAGGAGGGTGAATCCCCTTAGGGTTTCACCAAGAGAATCTCTCAATGAAAGATAAACACAATTTAGCAACTAGGAGATTAATTTCACAACTAGATATGTTATATAATCTTGAAAAACAATCTAGAAGTGAAGTATAGACTATGAGAGGGTTAGAATACACCTTTAAAGAACCAAACCCTGGCCTTTAGGGTTTCACCAAATCTAATTTCTAATTCTACAAATTGATTTGAAGAACACCTTAAATCAGCCCACAAGATGTTAGAACAATCCTTAAAGCACAATGAGGGAGGGTCGATTTGCCTTCTTAGTGTCAAATATTAACAATGAAGCATAAACCCTTATTCAATATGTCTAGAAATCAAGATGAAATGTTAACCTTTCTCTAGACAATGAATAAATATTTTCGTGTGTTTTTTCTTTTGATATTTTTTTGAATTTTTTTATCTTTTATAAAACAAGAAAGAAAATAAATTTGGATTTTAGGGTTTTTTTGGTTTGTTGTTGGGAGTAGAATTAGTGCATTATCTCCACTTATGGCTTATGGGATCAAGAAGTATGCCCCTATAAGGTTTGGTTATCCAAGGCTTATGGATTAGAATGAGAGACTAGAGCCTTAGGGAAAAATAATCTCTTGTCTAATCAAGACAAGACATGAAAAGCAAGGCCCTACAAGAAGGGTTTCCTCAAGGGAAAATCCTTCACCAACAAGATCAATTATGGATTGGAAAAATTACTAAAAATCCTTGTCAAGGAACCAAAAGTAAATAAGGACAAGATATTGAGCACTTACCAAGCCAACAAAGGAGATTGTAAGAGGTAAAAACCCTAAACATCCTCCTTCCAAGTGATAAATTTACCCTTCAATGGATCGATCTTGCTAGAAATGTAGAAGTCTTGAGAATTCACAATAATATCTTTGATTAACCAAGAAATAGAGAGCTCCAAAAATTGACACAAAAAACTCCAAGAAAGATCTTCTATTAATGGCTTGTAAAAATGGTCTCCAACAATTCACAACGATTTGGAATGAGAGGAGAGCATCTAGTTATAGAGGAGGCTTATACATACTTCTCATTATTCATTAATTATTTTCCCTAAATTTAGCCTATGAGACTAACAAATAAGACTTGTGATCCACACAAAGAAGGATACTAAGTCAATGCATAATAAAATGTCTCCACATGCACATAAAACCCGAATGAAAGAGGAAGATCCCACAAACAATGGGGCCTATTTTCTCTCCTAGAACAATGTTACAAAGAAAGAGTGATGTGGATGCCTCAAAACAAGGTGAGGTAGCCTCCCAAGCAAACAAATCTCCAAAGTTCCTCTCCTCCAAGTGGAACGACCTCATGGAAATGTGGAGAATCTCAAAAGTGGATGACCTCCTTGTAATGTTCTCAATGAATCATCAAGAGTAGTCTCCAAGGTATGACAAAGCCCTCAAATCAATCAAAGATGCTCCACAAGGAAAAGAAGGCCTATATCCGAGTCAAATCATCACCCCCACATGGATATCATAAACCCCACACATGTGGGTCACCCTCAAATCTTGTGGAAGACACCTCCAAAAATGGTGAAATAAGAGGAGTGTTCTAGGATCTTCAATGTGGCATGTGTAGAGGATGTCCATGTGTGAAAAAGTAGCCCAAATGTGCCTCAGAGGATATGACCAATGCCTCGAAATATGGATATTGCCTCAAGAATTGTGAAATTTCTCAGGAGACATGAAACTGAGTGTCATATGCATAATCATCTCTAATAGTAGATGGACAGAGTGTGATGAATACATAAGAGAGGGACCCCTGATTAGGAATACAATAAGTGTGTTATACATGGGTGTGACAACCTTTACAAAGAGAAACCTTTTAACAACATATATAAAGGGGTAAGAGACCATGCAACTCCCCTAGATCATGTGTCTTAGTAGATCCACCCCAAGATGGTTGCATACCTAACCCAGATCATAAATGACCAACATGGTGAGGTTTACAGTCGACCGTAGCCATAAAAGTAAAATCCAATATTGATATGGGGACTAAAAGGATCCATGACCAACATCATGTGTTCTATAGATACCACATAATCCCCCTACCAATACATAGAACATCCAAGCATGGTCCAATACAATACATAAGTGTAGATACAACCACACTTTTGGTTCATCATGGTACAACAAGGCACATAATTTGCTCATGTGATGGTCCACATATGGGGGGGGAATGTAGGGTACGCTAAGGTGGATCTGAGGTGTAACAAAATTCATATAATAAAAGAATTGCAAATGTGCCTCTAAGAGCAAATTTATCCACAAGTTCAACTTCCTTGTGACAAGTATTGTGAGGTTTCCTTCTTCATGGGAAGTACTGACCAAATTTGTTATGCTATAGTAGAATCAATTTGTATTTCCTCCTAATAAATGAACATGGGCTAAGTTATATCATAATGTCTTTGATAAAAAAACAATCTATCTTGGAATTTGAGAAGATCCAATGTTGAAAAAAAGGAAAAATATTAAATTGTGTCACTTCGAAACTGGCAACACTATAGAGAAATGTATTCAAGGTCTTTCACAAAAACACCATCCTACTACCTATTAATAATCACCTCCTCTCTTTAGGAAAAACAATGAAACCTTCCACAATTTAGGTGTCCAACAGGTGTTGCAAGATGGTTGTAAACTCCCCTCTATTTAAAGCCAAGAAATGCTTTGACTTGATTTGGGAAGAAAGTAGGGTAGCAATTAAGCCAATTGGGGAGTTTGACCTCTAGTAAATGTTGTACAATTATTAGCATAGTGGATTATTGGAAGGCTTCAAATGGGAAATGTTGTATTAATTATTGATAAGATAGTGGATTATTGGAAGGCTTCAAATGGGCAATGTTGTATTAACTATTGATAGGATAGTGGATTATTGGAAGGCTTCAAATGGATTCTACATACGCATGGATTAAGAGGATTAACTTGGCATCCTATTACACAATTCCACCACTTATCTATTAGATAAATCTACTTCTCAACACATATCTCAAGTAACTAAAGGATTAATCTGTCATGTAGGCTAAAACAACTAGAATTATCATTATAATATCAATACCTCCTGCTTCCTTTAGGAAAGGACTATTTTATTATAAATATCATGTTAATCTCATCAATTTGAAAGGATATTGTTAAGGAAAATGTATTCCCAAATCATTGTTGTGTTCTTGGGCCTCCATAGTTGAGGGAAAGTGGAGCAAGTGGGGGGTCATTTTTGTTGGATAGTTGGTTTTCATTGATTTCAACCCTTGGAGTGTTCGAGATACCCCAGAGTTGTGATCCAGATTGATGGTGAGTTAGTTGGAATTGATGTCAACACAATAGGTTGATGTCAACATATGTGTTGGGTGCATTTGATGAAGCCTACACCAAGCCCCGAAGGTGTGGTCATGAGACCAAAAATTGTTTGAGGAATAAGAACACGAATGAAAGTGAAAATTTAGGTAACACACTCATAGATGGATAGTCATCATCATGTCATTTCCGGTTATAGGTGGTACACCACGTGGTTCCTCAAGGTTAGGGAGATATTCCCTCATAAAGTTGGAAGCCCCGAGGAATGGTCAAAAGGCCTCTAATTGGTTACAAGTCATTAATGAAAGGGTAAAGTCGTGGCAACAATAAATTTCAAGAAGCCCTAAGATTAAGGAGAGAAGTTACTTGGAAAAAGTATAAATACACCTCAAGGAGTCTCTCATAAGGGTACACATTCATTTAATATCTATCTTATGAGAATATTTTGGTCTATTGGCGAATTTGAGATCAAGTCTAAGGCAGCGAAGAAAGTGTAAAGGAAGAGAAAAAAATTTGGAGCTGCAGAGAGCTAAGGTTTTTCTGTAACCCTAATTTATCAATCCTTTGCGGGTCAACTTAAGGGTGTCATGCGAGGCACCCCCGCGGGTTTCATAGTGCTCATCACGCGAGGCCCTGTGTGACAGGGAGTCTTAGTCCTGCAAGGCTAAGGAAAATTTGGTACATATGTTGGTACCAGACTCTTGAAGGATGTGGAAGAATTACATGTCAGTAGTACAGTACAACAGGTCAGCTACATGTTACATATATGCTTATGTGAATATTTCTTATGCTTGGTTATGGTAAGGTACATGCTTAAGGCATGGTGGTGATGGTATGTGATATGGTATACCTTGATGATGATGTGATACAATGTTAGAAGTGCACTATTGGATATATTGATATATGGTTTGGTATGGTAATTTTATCACATGTTTGAGGTACTTCTTGATATGGTACATGATTTAGGTACATGGTCTATGGATGATTGGCATGTTGTTTGAGGTATATGGTTGATGATATGGTGCATGGTTAGAGGAACATGTTGGTGATATTGGTGCATGCTTAGGTACCTTATTGAGGCACTTCATTGTTGATATCTTATTGTACATGGTGCATGGGATGATTGACACATATCATGAGTGTTATGGTATATGGTTGAGGAACATCTCATGGTATTTATGGTACATGAACTTGGTACATGGTTGATGGTATGGTACAGGTTTGATGCATGATATGGTACATGGTTGATACATGGTATGGTACAAGTATTGGTGTATTGTTGATGCACGGTTTGGTATAGGTTTTGGTACATGGTTGATGCACAGTTTGGTACAGGTGTCGGTGCATGGTTGATGCACGATATTGTACAAGTGTTGATGTGATTTTTTTATGTACATGGTTGATACATGGTATGGTACATGATTAATACTTGGTATAGTGTTGATGTACATGGTTGATAGTTGAAGTACATGGTACAGGTGTTGGTGCATGGTTGATGTGTTTTTGCGGTACAGGTTGTGGTACATGGTTGATGCTTGGTATGGTACAGGTTGATGGTTTGGTACATGGTTGAGAAAAATATCTCGTGATGGTCTGTTGGTGATATTGGTACATTGTGTTGGTGATGTTGGATATCTAGTTGAGAGGTGTCCCTGGTATATGATCCATGTCAAAGGATTTGGTTGACTATCGGTGACAGTGACAGGTTGGACAAGTTGATTAGTGACAGGTTGGATATAGTGACAAGTTGGATACTATGATAGGTTGACGAGTTACAGGTTGATGTGACAGTGACAATGGTAATGATAGTGGCAGTTATTGTGGTAGTGACAGTTGGTCTACATTTATATTTCAAGGACGTGGGATGGGGAAAGAAAAGGGGGTTGTAGCATCTTTCTGGTTGGTGTCAGAGAACATAGGGAGTTGGATCTTCCTTCATTTTGGAGCCTGAGAAACATGGATTTGTAGCCTCCTTCTGGTTGGATTCATAGAACACAGGGACTTGGAGCTTCTTTAAGGTTGGAGTGTGAGAATTAGGGGGTTGTAACATCCTTCTGGTTGGAGCCAGAGAATTCAAGGAGTTGTAGCTTCCTTCAAGTTGGAGTCTGAAAATAGGGGATCGTATCCTCCTTCCAGTTGTAGTTGGAGAATTGGGAAGTTGGTGATTCCAATGAATGTATTCTTGACAATGTATAAGAAAACATTGTGTGATTTTCTCTCATTTGGGTTTCCACGTAAATTTTGGTGTACTTTGTATTTGAGGTGAAATTGTTGATGTGATGTTGCTTATGTTTATATGCTCATGATATATTGGATGCAATCATAGATGACACATTGATGATATATTGCTAATTAAGTTGAAGTTTATATATTGTGGTTAAAATTGGTAAAAATGCTCATACTGATTCACCCTCCCCCCCTCAATATTCCAACAATTGGTATCAGAGCAGGTTCCTTTAGGAAATTGTTTAACCACTGGAAGGTAGATCATGGATGTCGTGGATAATGGATAAAGAGATAATAGAATATTGTGGTTTTATGGTCAGATTTGTCGGAAGTATGTGATGTGGAACAATAAAATGAAAACATTTTTAGGAGCACATGGGTATGATTTTCGGTATTCAATCGTTACAGGATACATCGATCCAAATAAACCAAAAACTGTAGCCAAGAAGTAATTCAAAAGAAACAATAAAATGGAAATGGATTTCGTCTTGGAAGGATTATGTGATTAAGTAAAAGACAGAGTGGGGCAGTGTTCATCAACCAAGGAACTTTGGGAAAAACTACAAAATATCTATTCAAAGAAATTTCATCCTATCACAGGGCCAAAGCACATTGATCAGAACAAAGAAGAGGTTAAATCTAAACAAGAAGAAAGATGTGCATCATGTCGAATAGATTAAGAAGAATAATATTTTGAAGAAGGAATAATAGATCTTGAATTAGAATTAATCAGCGCTTTAGACGAATTGACAAAAGAAAGGAAAAAAAACAAGTCTCTTGAAGAACAATTGGTCAAGAAGAATTCTCAAGAAAGTTATGAAGATTCCCAACAGGTCATCGTGAATCTAAAATCTCAATTAGAAGAATCTAGAAGGATTGAATAAACATACAAAAGTCGAATGGAAGAGAAGCAGTCTTTGGAAGCCGAAATAGCAGCACAAAGAAAGGAAGGAGAAAAGAGAGAGAATATTTTGACAAATCATCTCAAGGAAAGATCTAAGGATTGAAATCATCTTGAATCATAATTTAGTCAACAAGAAAAAGGGCTTGAAGAAGAAATCATCTCCTTGAAAATCCAACTTGAAGAATCAAAGAGAACGAAAGAAGTCATGAAGATTTAGATGATGAAGAAAGAAGAAGAGGTTGAGAAACTTGAAGAAGAAGTTGTCACATTAAGAGTTAAAATTGTCAAGCTCAGCAAGAATGTTGAAGAGGGAGAAACATCCACATCATAAGAAAAGAAAATTGAAGAGAAGCACTCTAGGTTGCCAGGAAGGAAGAATGATTAAAAAGTTAAGAGTTATGCAGAAGTACTAAAAGAAAGGAATCATGGTCGGCAATAACCAAATAAAAATGAGTATACATATTCAAGAATACCTTTCACATTAAAGCAACAAAGGATCTTTAATCGGGATGAAGGAATCAACAAAATAAAATATAATGATCAACCAAAGCATGAATTAAGAAGGACTATACCACAAAGAAGATCATTCACTCCCAGGTATGTAAATTTATTTTATGATCATTGTTATAATTGTACTAATTTTGGACATAAAGTTGCATATTGTAGGGCTTATGGAAGAAATGTTCAAGAAATAAATGCTTATGTAACCCAACATAACATTGAATGTTACAAATGCTACAATTATGGTCACATAGCTCAGAATTGTAGAAGCATGTTAGAGCCTTCCATGAAAGGAAATATCGATGCCAAACACACAAAGTTTTGAAGAAGAAAAGAAAGACAAGAAGAGCAGGTGAATAAAGAACAGGCCCCAGAGATCGCAGGATTTGTAGTAGTGCGAGAAAGAAAAGAAGAGAAAGTGAATAAATAATATATCTGCGAGATTGTACTCTCAGGAATTGTAGTGCAAGATCATAAGGAATCCACAGGAAAAAAGGAAGAAGTCAGAGTTCAAAGAGATGACGATTCTACAGATGAAGAGAAAGATTACTCTACATTAGGGTGGATTCCTCCATTGTTATGAGCCATCTGGCTTGGAAACCCCCAACAATAAGAATATTGAAGAGGGGGATTCTATATAGTAGCTACTACAGATCAGAGAACCATCATTCGAGCAGTTTGAATTGTTTGCAGAGACAAATTCATAGCAGACAGATAGACGAAGTACAGGATGACAGATTGATCGATTGGGAAGCAGTGTTCCCAATCAAGTATCAGAGGAATATCATTGACACACTTTCCAGGGAGGGATATATTCATTACAAGTTCAAGGATGTATTGCATATCAGTGGGCATATTCAATTCAGTCTGAGAAGAAAGAATATGTGATGATCAGTTAGAGAAAATAAGACTTCATGATAATACTATGATAGATGGGTCAGCATTGTGGACAGTTGAGTAGCAGAGTTATGGAAAACTTGTAACATATGGACAAAAATGGATTCATGATATGATTATCAGGTACAGAAGACATGGATTACAGAAGATGCATAACAATGGATTGAAAATTAGAATCATCAACAAAATTTATATCATCAGAAGGAAATATTTGAACAGTATGGTCAAGTGAACATGACAAGTAAATGAATAAATCAAGTAATGAATGTTTTTTATATATTTCGGAGAATTACAAGAGGAAGCATCAATGGACAATAAGAAACACTGGAAGAGAGGAAAGGAAACATACACAAGAATTCACATATTGCTCTATATCATGTAGAGAATTCAAGGGAAGATAAATCATCAGAGAAAGAGATCCAAAAAGGAAGATCAATAGCATGCAAACAGGGGGAGACATATCGACAGGGGAAGTTATTGTTTTTTCCCATGATGTCAAAGAAAGAGAAAGTGAGAGATCAGAAGAGAAATATCCAAGCACATGAAGTCAGAGAAGGATTGTTCAAAGAAGGTATACTTTTAGGGAGAGTCACTCTTTGCTATGAAAAGAGAAGATCAACTTGGAAAGAAAAATGAGGACAAAAACATATGAAGAGGAAGAACAATATGCATGAAGATAGGGGGAGCATCCCCAATGAGAGATATCATTTTCCATTGATGTCAAAGGGGGAGAGAGAGAAACATTGATGAGGAGCAATGGTCATAGGGGGAGCATGAGTATTGGAGTATGAGTGTTGCCATCAATGTTAGTGTTGTCATCAATGCCAAAGGGGTATATTGTTGGACAATTGTTTTTCATTGATTTCAACCCTTGGAGTGTCTGAGATACCCCAGAGTTGTGATCCAAATTGATGGTAAGTTAGTTATCATTGATGTCAACAAGAGAGGTTGATATCAGCATATGTGTTGGGTGCATTTGATGAAGTCTACACCAAGCCCCAGAGGTGTGGTCATGAGACCTGAATTTGTTTGAGGAATAAGGACATGAAGGACAGTGCAAATGCAAGTAACACACTCATTGATGGATAGTCCTCGTCGTGTCATTTCTGGTGATAGTTTTTATGCCATGTGGTTCCTCACGGTTAGGGAGATATTCCCTCATAAAGTTGGAAGCCCCAAGGAATGGTCAAAAATCCCCTAATTGGTTACAAGTCATTAATGAAAGGGTAAATTCATTGCAACAAGAAAGTTCAAGAATCCTTGATATTAAGGAGAGAAGTTACTTGGCAAAAGTATAAATACACCTCAAGGAGTCTCTCATAGGGATACACACACATTCATTGAATATCTATCTTATGAGAATAGTTTGGTCTATTGGTGAATTTGAGGTCGAGTCTGAGGCAACGGAGAAAGTGTAAAGGAAGAGAGAAATTTTCAGAGATGCATAGAGCTATGGTTTTTCTATAACCCTAATTTAGCAGGCCCTCGTGGGTCAACTTGAGGGTGTCATGTGAGGCACCCCCGCGGGTTGCATAGTGCTCGTCATGCGAGGCCCTGCGTGACAAGGAGTCTTAGTCCTCTAAGGCTAAGGAAAATTTGGTATAGATGTCGGTAACAGGTTGTTGAAGGTTGTGGAAGGGTTACATGTTAGTATTATAGTACAACAGGTTAGCTACATGTTACAGGTATGCTTGTGTGAATATTTCTTATGCTTGGTTATGGTAAGGTACATGCTTAAGGAATGGTGGTGATGGTATGTGATATGGTACACCTTGATGATGATGTGATACATTGTTAGAAGTGCACTATTGTCTATCTTAATAATTGGTTTGGTATGGTAATGTTATCACATGTTTGAAGTACTTCTTGATATGATACATGGTTGAGGTACATGGCCTATGGATGATTGGCATGTTGTTTGAGGTATATGGTTGATGATATGGTGCATGGTTAGAGGCACATGTTGGTGTTCTTGGTACATGCTTAGGTACCTTATTGAGGCACTTCATTGTTGATATCTTATGGTATATGGTGCATGGGATGATTGACACATATCATGAGTGATATGGTATATGGTTGAGGCACATCTCATGGTACAGTATTTATGGTACATGTTGGTACATGGTTGATGGTATGGTACAGGTTTGATGCATGATATGGTACATGGTTGATACATGGTATGGTACATGTATTGGTGCATTGTTGATGCACGGTTTGGTAGAGTTTTTGGTGCATGGTTGATGCACAGTTTGGTACAAGTGTTGTTGCATGGTTGATGCACGGTATGGTATAGGTGTTGATGTACATTGTTGATGTAGATGGTTGATACATGGTATGGTACAGGATTAATACTTGGTATAGTGTTGATGTACATGGTTGATAGTTAAAATACATTGTATAAGTGTTGGTGCATAGTTGATGCACTTGTTGTGGTACAGGTGGTGGTACATGGTTGATGTTTGGTATGGTACAGGTTGATGGTTTGGTACATGATTTGGTACGAGCTTTGGTACATGGTTGAGACACATATCTTGTGATGGTATGTTGGTGATCTTGGTTCATGCTTGGTAGAGGTATGTGTTGGTGATGTTGGACATCTAGTTGAGAGGTGTCCTTGGTACATGATCCATTTGAGAGGCTCTGGTTGAGTATCGATGACAGTGACAAGTTGGACATGTTGATCAGTGTCAGGTTGATGTGACATGTTGGATAATGTGACAGGCTGACAGGTTACAAGTTGATGTGATAGTGGTAGTGGCAGTGACAGTGGCAGTGATTGTGGTAGTGAAAGTTGGTCTACATTTATATTTCAGGGCAGAAGGATGGGGAAAGGAAAGGGGGTTGTAGCCTCCTTTTGATTAGTGTCAAAGAACATGGGGAGTTGGAGCTTCCTTCAAGTTGGAGCCTGAGAATCAGGGGGTTGTATCCTCCTTCTGGTTGGAGTGAGAGAACACAGGGAGATGGAGCTTCCTTCAGGTTGGAGCCTGAGAATTAGGGGGTTGTAGCCTCCTTCTAGTTGGAGCCAGATAATTCAGGTAGTTGTAGCTTCCTTCAGGTTGGAGCTTGTAAATAGGGGGTTGTAACCTCCTTCCAATTGTAGCTAGAGAATTGGGAAGTTGGTGCTTCCAGTGAATATATTATTGACAATATATAAGAAAAAAATCTGTGGTTTTCTCCCATTTGATTTTCCACGTAAATTATGGTGTATTGTGTATTTGATGTGAAGTTGTTAATGTGTTGGTACTTATGTTTATAGTCTCATGATATATTGGATGCAATCATAGATGATACATTGATGATATATTGTTGATTAAGTTGAAGTGTATATATTGTGGTTAAAAGTGGTAAAAGTGTTCATATTGATTCACCACCCCCCCCCTCTCAGTATTCCAACAATTTCCAATCTCAAAGGGAAATAGAAATTGAAGTTCTTGTGGGGTATAGGTCACACCACCAATAATGAGGTGGAAAATATGTAGTATTTCAAGGCATGAAACTATTGGGGACCCTCACCAAGGAAAATTTAACAATGAACGAGGACTCTATGATTATCCTCTAGGCCCTTCATTCAAAATGAGACCCCTCTCTAGCTCAAATTCTTCACCGAACAATGTTACTTGACATGCATTTTAGCGGAATAACATTCCTTCACGTTAAGGAAAATCTTAATAAACTCACTAATTATAAAATAAACCTCGAAGCATGAAAGAATGTTGGCCAATTAACTATTTTGAAGGCCAAACATTAGACCTCGTTAACTTTGTCCCTTCCATGAAGTCAAACAAATGGTCAACACACATCATGCCAACCTTGTAAAAAATGAACCCCTCATTCGTTGTTGGACTCAATTATCAAGGTTAGGTATTCATAAACAAAGAAGTATGGACAACAACCCATAGTGGATGATGGGATGGATTCTTGAGGCTGGTGCTACCTCATACACCAAGAAGTTCCCCGTGACTTGGAGAAAAATGCACATGCATGCTAGTTGGCATAGGAAGTGTCGTCCATAAGTGTCAATGAGCAAAGAACAATATTGTGAGATCATATCTCTCATATTTGCCAATCAAGATTTGCATTGGATTTATCCCTCGTCCCGCATTCTCAACTTTCACAATGCCTCGGTCTCTTATCCTTTGAAGTAATTCCCCTCCTCCTTGTCATCCATTATTCCTCATCCAATCCTCCCTCTTTCCTTCTCTTCTCCTACCCTATGGAAATTCCCATGGATGGAAAAATCAAGGTTTAACCTAGATCATAAATGAGCCTCCACATGTATAGATTATAGAAAAGAAAAAAAAGTGTATCTATATATTTCTCTTTGTATTGAAATACAAGAGAAAATCACCTATATTTATAACAAAATGAGAGAAGCCTAGCTCGTAGTCAGATGGTATGCCAATTGGGAAAATAAGGTGTACCGACCTCACATATAAGTACACCAACGTGGAAGATAATTATTAGCCTATGTAAGCTTAATAGTTGTCCACATACACTAACCACTCCCCTTAAGTGAAACCCGTGGAGTAAACAAAAGAACACAAAAAATGGGCTCCGATAAAGAGGCCTACTAAGGTACCCAAGTTTAAAATAGACTCTTGTAAGTGGAGAAAAGAAGAAAACCATGTATGAAAAAACCCCTCCCTTAAAAATAGAAAACCACCAATGCAAAAAAGGCCTTGGAGCTCAAAGTGAAGAAGATCCCACAAAGATGCATTGAATGGAAAAATCATGAGGCTTGGTGAGGTTGAAAACTCCAATTAGGAAGTTTAACCAAAACTATAAAGAGGGTCAAGTAACCTCAAATAACATGGTTGAATTATGAAGCTAAAGAGGATGGGTTGTGAAGGCACGAGAATGGAAAACACTGACAACTACCAGATGAATGCTCCATTAAATTAGGTACTAGTTAGGAACCAGAACAAATGCGTCAAATAGAAGCAAACACCATAAACCATCAAAAGAGCAATGAGGCATGTGGGAATTGAAAAATCCAAATAGGAAGTATGACTGAAACTCTAAATAGAGCTAAGTAGCCGCAAGTTGGTAACGCCATCAAAGATCCACATAAGAACTCCAAGCAGAAAATTTCAAACTCCTCGGGTAGAGAGAATTGGATGCACTCAAAGTACTCCCTTAAGTTCAACTTAGGGAAGAATAAAAAGTACATTGATCCTCTAAAATGAATCTTAGCACAAAGGCCTAATCAAGTACTCATGTATAATCAAGAAAAACAATACAAAATGAGCATCCCTATGGACATCAATCCATCTCATCATAGTACATGGGAACCTAGCCACTGCAATTGCCAAGTCAAAATAGGAATTGGTATTGTGTACGAGGCTTAATTTGAAGAAAAGTTGATCTCGAACAAAATGGTGAAGCATTGCATGTCATTTCCACCCACAATGTTGAACTAGGTGGACATATGATGCCATTGATAATGGAAGAAGTATGAAGATATGAGATGAAGGAGACAACGATGTTGAGTAATGAAGCAAGAAACACTCCAAAGTGGCTAGCTCTAGGACACTACAAGACAAGGCAATGCTCGATCATGGAGGCAAACCCTTGGTGACACTCTAATATCTGCACAAGTGGCCCAAAATTCACTACTCAAAGGTGAAAAAAGAGAGGTACCAAAAATAAAGGCCAGCATGGACAATAATCCACAATATGAGTCCCAACAAATAAGGCCATTATAGATACCCATGTATAAGTGAGGAATCACCACCTATTTTTTCTACAACAAAAAATATAAATAAATGAAAATGAAAGGTGGGTGAAGTCCCACAAAGTGGCTAGTAGACAGTTTCCAAAAGATGACAAGACAATGGACACAAAGCATGTTCCAACGAAAAGTGTATCATATCAACAAAGGGCTCCAATGATTGTGCCAAAGTTGAAAAAACATTGTTGTGGATGTTGACAATGATCATGCTTCAAGCAACAAGTGGTGCTAGCATAAAAAGCTAGACAAAGTGCTCTAAAAGAGAGAAGCAAACACCACAATGGTCATCAATATAGTGGCTAAGATAATATGTGTCCACTATTGAAAAAAACAAGGTTCTCAAAGAGGCAAATTAGTGTAGTGTGCAACCACTTGTTGGACAGGGAGGAGAATGCTCCAATGAAGAGTTATAACAAAAGCACTACGAATAACCTCATTACAATAGTTTAGAAAAACAATATACCAAAATGCTCCAAAACAAAATAGCCAGCACATGCAAAATGAGAGCTTATAATCAAGGGAATAGATCTTAGGTTTCCACCATCCTACAAAAAACATCTACCAACTACGTATATGTTGTTGCTAGTATAGATATAATATGATACAGATTTGATGGTTATGTAGAGAAAACACGCAATCCAAGAGGAATGTAGACTTTACCAACCTTGAATTTCATATATTCAAAGCACACTATGATTTGAGACCACTACACTAGTCACAGCAATACATTCAAATTTTTGAAAAATTTTTCTCTAAGATAACTAACACAAGGACAACGCAATAAATTACACTAATATACCAATGAGGAATAAGGAGTCCTTCAATAGCAATATTGTTCACTTGAAGAACATGTTCCAAATGATGTCTCTAGTTCTCCAAGATCTTAGAATATATCCATGTTATAAATACAAGGTTTATTCCAAGGAAAATTGACGGCCATAATTGGACCTAGACCCATCTTCTTGCTTAGAATAGCCAAACTAATCCAATTTCACCACTCAAAATTAAGCATTGAAGCCCAAGAAATTACTACGAATGGATACCAATCTGAAGCAAGATCCATATTGCCAAAGGAAGCTACAAATCATTATCCATTGCCAAAATATTTGGTATAAGTAGAGATTAAGGGGGGCATCACAAATCTGAATCAAGTGTGATTACAGATCTAAAGAAGGTTATAGGTTCAACTTGCGAAGAGCCACAAGATAGAGTTTGCACTCACACGTAGGAAAGATCCATCACTAAGGAGAGTAACCACATGTAGATAATAAATCATATTGATCTCACAAGCATATCTTTGCAACACTATCAGATATGGGGTTGCTCAATTGTTGGAATGACAGTGGGGCCATGTTGGAATAAGCACCCACATTGTAGATCGTGCAAGGAGTGTGTCTTATAAAGACATTGTGTCATTGAGAAGCAAATCCATAAAATCATGATCTGGAAGAAGTGGTACAAGTCGCCTCCAAAAAAAAATGCCTAGGGCCATAACAGAACACAAAACAAACTAAGCTTAAAAAATTGTTTGTCCTTATGTGAAATGAAAAATCGGTCACCTTCCAAATTTAATTTCATAATGCAAACAAATTACAATGGTATAAAATCCAACTTTGAAGTGGTATGAAATCACAACAATCATAGATTGAGATCACAGAGGCCACATAGCTATAGACTAGAGGACGTCATTGGGAATGTTGGCCTACAAAACCATGAAGTAACTTGCAAAAATTGTCTCAGACACGTGTATTGATCCAATGATATCAATATGTGGTACATGTATCTAACCACCTCTAGATCTATATCTCACTAACACATCAACAGATAAGGATGAAAATTCATAAGAGGGTGATCTTGGACTTTGTGAATGTTTAGGGACTCATAATCTAGCATTACCCCTTCAATCACAAGTATGAATAATTATACCAGTAAGGCAAAAATAACTAGTGCATAAATTGGTATCATTTCAATATTCAATCTAAAACTTTTGAATTGAGTTTCAATGAAGATATATTTGAAAAATCACCAATATGGACGTTGAATGGTTCATTTAAATTGAAATTTGAAATAGAGTAGAAATTACAGAAGTGAACATCGTCCATGTCTAAACATCTCCCTTGCTAATTTGTGAACAAATAGGATCACCATTTTGTTGTCTACGAACAAATAGGATCATTGAAGTTCTCTCTGGATTTAGACACAATTAGGTATCGAACAACATCCTAAATTTGAGGAGATTTATTGAAGTCAAATGAATTGTAGATATCTTGTTGAGGAGGCCAGTTGTCACACTAGAATTCCCAAATTTTGATTGAATTTTGATTGATAGGACTTCGAAATTTGAAGTATGTGGAAGGGATCCATGATTGAGCTTTGGATTCTTCTTCAATAACTCTTTCATAATTGTAGTTGGTGCTTTTTATCGATCGTAAACCATTCATAATAATATCACTATACTCCATCGATGTACTCCACCCCTTGAGGTGTAGGAAGTATCATATTTGACTCATGTTTCAATTCAAAGGACATGTAAAATTGGGCCCTAATCATGCCCAAAATATGAACAACTATTTGAAAGCCTTATGTTTTTGTGATTTCTCCATGCAAATTTGTATTCACTTCTGTCTTAAGTAAACGATAAAACTTATTCAACATCTTGGCTTTTAATTTCCACTCCCAAGGAATTATCCAACCATAATGAACTTTTTTCTTTGTATCCTACTTCTTTCAACATTTATCTAAATGATTATTAGTCTTCCCACAATGAAGACCAGGATGGAGATCAAAACACTATGTCTCCATATGGCCAATTATATGACAATCATAGCATTTATCGGGAATTTGTTTAATGTTTTTATCATCCACTATATCATCAACATTCTTAACTTCTTTGTTAACTTTTGAAGTCTTCAAATTTTCATCAAAAAATCCAACACTCATAAATTGAACTGATTTGGAGTAATATGGAATATGAAAGTTGTTACCTTTTTCATATTGTAAGCCATGTTGATTTTTGTTGAATTGCAATTCTTCCCCAGGTATGACGATCATCTTGGAGAGATTGTTTTGTACTTCTTGATGTTCTTCATAAATGTCTTGTTTTGTAACTTCAAATTCACATTTATTGTCATAGCTATCACTATTTGTTTCTACTTGTCACTCATCTTTACCAAAACTTGTGTTCATCAATTCACTACTAATGAATAATTCCATCTCATAACTTGGTAAGAAATCATCAACCATCTATTTTAGTGCATTTTCATCAACCATTCCCATTAGATAATTTGTGTCACAAGTAGCATCAAACATTTGCATTAGATCATTTGTGTCACAAGCAACATCCATCATTTCCATTAAGTCATTTATGTCACAAGTAACATCAACCATTTGTATGACAATATTTATTTTAATTGAAGTGTTTCAATCAATTTATCCTTCCAATCTATTTGCTTGTAAAAATTAAAAACTAAATTATCCAAATCATGTAATTCTTTGATTTCTAAATTGGTGTTTTGCAAATGATTTCCTCCTTTACCCATTTTAGATTTCTAACACTCACTCGCACTTGTTATTAAAAAAAAAAATCATTAAGGTGTCTAGTACTACCAATCATGCACCCCACCAAAGTGTTCTTCTTACAATGCTTATATTTTGATGAAAATGACCCCCTTATTCAGTTTCAAGTAGGTCTTATTTTTGACAATTTTCATAATTGACTTTGAAAACATTTGCAACTCCACCATTTGTACAATTAAATGCCTTAGATTAAATGACTTGTCCTTCTTCAAATTTTACAATTAAATGATTCAATCAACTCTTGATTCAAAGAGAATTGTCCACAACTCTTAGCCATTTGTTGAATTGATGTCTTGTTTTATTGGATGATCAAGCTCTTATGCCTTTTTACACCATGTGTGTTTTTTTGAATGATAAGTTGTAGTAATAATCACCAGGAGTAGTTTGTAAAAAAT
This sequence comes from Picea mariana, assembly GCA_032191745.1. Lineage (NCBI taxonomy): Eukaryota > Viridiplantae > Streptophyta > Pinopsida > Pinales > Pinaceae > Picea > Picea mariana. The sequence continues at coordinate 28,217 of JASDQU010240874.1, forward strand.
AAAAATTACATATGAAGATTAAGTGTCAAAACTAGGCACAAAATCAAGCATCCAAAAAATCATATGCAGTCACACAAATGCAACGTGTACCTTAGACCCCCTTATTCAATTTCAATCCAAGTATAGGACAAAAAGAAAAAAATGATTGATTTTATTACAATATGCTTTGTATGCTTTCAAAAAGACTTAAACCTCCATGTCATTTTACACACCTTCATTTTCCATGCCCTTTTATTAAAAAGGATTGGCAATTTTTCACAAGAACTGTTTTACCCAATTTCCACCAATTTTATTAATTTTCCACCAATCTTTTCCAAGGGTTATTTTACCAACTTTGACAAAAAATTGTGTCCGCTCTAATTGAAAGAAACAAGTATATACAACTCATAAACTACTACACAATTGAAATTGTACTACTCATGTAACTACACACTTATTTATTTTGTTCAATATACTGAGATTTGCTTGCTATATAAAAGAAATAATTGTCTCATTGTCATGTCCGTATGGGATATCAATAAAAACTTGTTGATGCCAAACAAAATGTGTACCTCCTTTTCTCTTGATCAATTTCTCTTGAGGCAGAGTCATGTGGTGCTTGTCCATCTATATTTATGACTTGAAAACAATTGAATTCAACTCAACAATCAATCAATGGGAATGTCTTCGTGTGAGAGAGAGACCCACGCTACATACATGCAGACCAAGAGTTTTGTTTGATGTAAAGAGACCAAAGATTATTTACAGTCAAAATGTACATTTTCCACGAGAAAAAATATTCAGATTGTTAGACAATCCATGGAAAAGTGTCGTCATAGACTCACATGTGGAATGGGAAATAGGAATGTATACATAGATTATCTTCAAACTCTTCAGTGGAATTTGACTTCGCATTCCTTCATCAACATTGTTGTCAACATAGCTTACAACAATCTCTTCAGCGATATCCACACTGAAATCGCCCCACAACAACTTTCTTTAGCTTTTGCCACTTCAAAATAACTCTCGGAACTCTCAAATCTACATACACCTCTCTCATAATGACCATATCAAACAAAAAAATCAATTTTACTTCAGGATCGATGTACAAATCTCACATGAGAGATTGATGTATATCTAAACCCTTTTGAACAACACTTTTGTCTTTACAACTACTATCTCATGTGCAAATCTGGTGAAAATATGTTTGGGGTACTACTCCTTAGACTTGATGCAATCATCAAAAACATTGTGCCAATACTAATTCCCAGCTGCAATGTACCTAGGGAGGATAATATGGGGTACCCAGGGGGATAATCAATGTAATGTGGTCATAATCATGGAACAGAGCCGCTTAGTAGTTGATGGGTAATAAATAGATCCACTATGTAATTAAAAAGAAATAATATAATAATAAGGGGTAGTTGACATAAACTCTTACAAATACTCATGAGAAAGTATAAATACACATGGGTATCATTGTATTGGAGATGTGTTGGATGTATTGTTCTATAGTAGGCATGGCTTGTGGAGTGATTCCTTCCATAAGGAGTAATTGATGGTGTTACCCTACCTTAAGGACTCTTCTCTCTATATTCTTGTGTTGCTCATAGTGAATGTTTTGGTATATTTGATGTTCAAGGGTTGAATTTTAAAGTTTTACAGTATATTATCTCTTATGTTATCAAGGTTTACTACACTAGCAATTTGTGGTGACATTTGCTCTTAGTGCTCATATATCTGACTCTAGAAAATCAACAAATCCATCTCAAATTTACAAAACAAAGATTCTATGGTTGCAAGATACTTATATGATTGAGTGCATGCTAAGGGGATATGGATCACAAAGCAAAGTTGTGATGTGGCTCATTTTATTCTATACAAAACATCTCTCCTCAAATGAGCAACTACAAGATAAGAGATAAAACACAATCAACTTGGTTGTAATAATTACACTGGCTTGAATCAAGAACAACTGATCCAAGCAGATTTGGTCTGATTACTTCTCCCTTGATTGTGGTTCTATTCAAGGTTTCAACAACACTTTGGAGATAGATGTTATAGATCTCCTCTTTTAAATGTCTTTGCACAATTTTATCTAAGCATTATGACATATATGATTTGCATGGAGGCACCAAATCTTATGGAAGCTAGATCCAACTATTACATTGACTTAATAAATAAATAAAAATACCCAAATCGCATCTATATATTGTCAAATTTCACACTAGTTCCTTAAAAAATAGTGCCATGTAGATTTCATGAGGCATGTGCTAAAAATGCTTACAATTATCAATGGAAAAATGCAAATTAGAATTACCAGATCTCTTGATGATTAATGACTATTTCTCATCTTTACCATTGCATGTCCAAAGAGGTGTAGATATGGATGTAGATTTTGATTTTGTTGGAATAGGCAATGTGACTTCTTTCACATAGATCTATGATATCAAACATCTCATGGAAAAACTACCATGGATTCACTTTCAACTCAGCGCTCGCTACTCATTATGAACCTCTCATGGATATCTATTGTAACATACCCATTACCTAAGTACCTTGAAAATTCACATTCTTGACGGATTTCGAATTTTGTATACCAATTAATAAATGCAAGAAGCATGTTATAAGCACATGAAACAATCAAGAACCATGTACATCTATAAAAGAAATGTTTCTCATGCCATGCGCAACATTAACATCAAACAAGCGTGTTATAACTCAACATAGAGAAATAAATACACAACGGAAATATAATTTACAGAGAACCACAAAGAACATATCTTTAAAAGAAAAACTTCATTGATTGGTTGCAAACATAGAACGTTCCAATAAACCTTGGGCTTTGTTGCAAATTCACTCTCTACAACATGCCACTCCCGAGCTAAGGCTATGATTCCACAAGAACAGGTGCCTAGACCGACTTTAAAACACACACACCAATCTCCTATCCATCTCTCACAGTTTACTCAACCACACAGAAAATATCATCTTACCAACTCTCTTTCTGCCTCAACTTGCACAAGTCAGGGAAATGAACTGTCTTCTCTACAATGCAGTCCCTCAAGCTATTCCAATTCTTTGCAGGGCTCCAGTGCTACTGGCCAAGAAATCTCAATGTTGGAAACTCCATCGATTATCAACTGTGGACCTTTTTTTCACAACTACCATCTTCCTCATGCACACAGGCATTAATTTCTCACTGGAATAACGAGTGGTTACATATGGCCAACTAGCAATGGCTCTCTCCTCCAACAATTCATTTCCCATGCCCAAAAAACAAGAACAATCACGAGCAAGAATGAATGTGGAACAATGATTGACGAACCCTCCAACAACCAAAATCATGGCTTATATAACAACATATAATAATGCACCACGTGGCTTCCCCAAGAAGCTCATGTAACCACTTTTCCCAACTAATACCAAGATGGGTGAATAAAATATAATAAATTGTCTTAGCCTCTTCTCTCATGGAATCATAGCCCCTTATGACTTTGTCTTTATTTGTCATGCAGCCAACAATGCATTTTTATTATTAATATTCAAAGTATTACATTGCTAAGCTTTTCGGCCTTTCAACAAAAAAATGCAAATACATTATTAATCCGACTCAAAACTGGGGTATTACATTCCCCTCCCCCCTATTTTGGCAATGTCCTCAGTGCATATCACCATGTAGGTGTACCTATATACGAAATTTTCATCAAAAATTCAAAAATAACTACAGGTATGCCTCTCGCATTGTATCTTCCAACTCCCATGTCACTTTGTCAAGGTTGTAGCATGTCTACTAAACCTTTACCTACCTTGTGGATTTATTTTGAAGCATCGTGACCTCTCTATCCAATATATGCACTAGCTGTAATCGAAAGTCTCCTTCTGGCTCCACCTGAATCAAAATCCAATCAATGACATGGTTAGAATCAAGAACATACTTTTTTAGCAAAGATACATGAAATACATTATGCACATTCATGGAAACAGAAAATGCATGCATGCATGCCACTAGTCATATAATGTCTGATATCTCAAATGGACCACAAAATATGGTTGTTAGCTTGGTATAGTTGTCTAATTTCAATGAGCTCTTATTGGGCTTCACTTTCAAAAATACATGCTCTCCCACTTTAAATTCTCTGGTTGTCATACTTCTATCTGCATAACTCTTTTGCCTATCTTGTGTTACTTTCAAATTTTGCTTAATTTTAACCATTTGTTCTTCCATCTCCTTCAACAATTCTACCTCATGTACCACTTTGTCTGTTGAGTTGTTCCAACTTACTAAAATATTGCATTTTCTACCATACAGAGCTTCAAATGGGTTCATCTTCAATGAAACTTGATACCCATTGTTGTAGGCAAACTCAACCAATTGCAAATAACCTTCTCACTTAGATGGTTTATCCATCACATACATTCTTAATATGTTTTCAATCACTTGGTTGACTCTCTCTATTTGCCCATCTAACTGTGGATGGTATGTTGTACTAAAATTCAAGTTTGTACCAAATCCCTTAAACAGTCCTCTCCAAAAGTTTGAAGTAAACTTTGAATCTCTGTCTGAAACAATTACATTAAGTACTCCATGCAACCTATCAGTTTCTTTAATGAAATTTTTTGCAATATTCGTTGCCTTATGACCTAATTTCATTGGAACAAAATAAGTAGTCTTTGTTAATTTATTCACCACTACTATTATTGAATCATGTTGTCTTGTTGTCCTGGGCAATTTAGTGATAAAATCAATAGTTACCACTTCTCATTTCCACTTTAAGATTTGCAATGGTCGTAGCAAACATGTTGGGTGTCTATGTTCAATCTTCACTCTTTGACATTTCATGCATTTAGCAATGTAATTAGCAACATCCTTCTTTATTCCTGGCCAAAAGTATTGGATTCTTATCGTTGCAATTGTTTTCTAGTAACTAGAATGTTCAGCATATGGAGCATTATACATTTCTTTTTACACCAACTTCCTTAATTCTCTGAAATTAAAAACATAAATTCTATTTTTATGCATAAGTATTCCATCTTCTATCATCTTATACTATTTAAATTTTTGTTGTACACGTCCTTGTTGTAAGCTTTCTTTTACCTGTAGGTAATGTTGTTCTACAACATCTAAAATTATGTTATTTAAATCCGATTGATGCATACCAATGGTTGTCGCATGCATGATATGTACCCTTATGTCGAGTGCATCAGTAGCTTTATTTTTTTCCTTTGATATGTTTGGTGTCAAAGTCATACTTTGAACTTCCAACCATCTTGTTTGTCTGGGATTTAAAGTTGTTTGTTGAAACATATATTTTAAACCATTGTGGTCTATCCTTAATTCAAATTTTTTTCCCATTAAGTAATGCCTCCACATCTTCAATGCATGAACTATGGCAACAAGTTCCAAATCATGTGGCATAATTCATCTCATGTTCTCTAAGTTTTTTGGACTCAAACTATTGACATGTCCATTTTGAGTGAGGACTCCACCAAGTCATTTGCATGCATATGTGCATACCACAAAATTTCATTTGGATCAACAATATTCAAAATAGGTGCACTAATAAATAACTTTTTCAATAAATGAAATTTTTCTTCACACTTTGTTGTCCATTCATACTTAGTTCTTTTTTTTTTGTAAAGAAGCGATGGGATGAGCAATCTTAGAGAAACTTGTTATAAACCTCATGTAGTATCTGACTAATCCCATAAAAAATCTTACTTCTAAAACATTCTCTAGTGCTAGACATCCCCTAATGGCTTCAATCTTCTCGGTGTCTATTGTTATACCTTCCTTTGATATGATGTGCCCCAAATAATGAATCTTTTTTTGGTAAAAATAACACTTGCTTAGCTTGGCATATAGTTGATTCTCCCTTAGCACTTGCATCACCATTATCAAATGTTGTTCATGTTCTTTCTTTGACTTGGAATAGATAAGTATGTCATCCAGGAATACAATAAAAAATTTATCCAAACAATTAATGAATATGTCATTCATTAAACACATAAAGATAACTAACACATTTGTTAATCCAAATGGCACCACTACTAATTCATAGTGTCCATACATAGTTCTAAAAGTTGTCTAAATGATATTTTCATCTCTGATAGTACCCTCACATTAGGTCTATATTGAAAAATATATTTGTTAATCTTAGTTCATTAAAGAGGTCATCAATCCTGGGTAGAGGGTATTTGTTCTTCACGCTGGTTTTATTCAACTATCTAAAGTCAATACATAGCCTCAATGTTCCATCCTTTTTTTTCATAAAAAGTACTAGTGCTCTCAAAAGTGAAACACTTGGGCATATGTACCCTTTCTTCAACAATTCTTCTAGTTGCATTTGTAATTATTTTAATTCTGGTGTGTTCATTCTGTAAGGATTATTTGATACTAGGACAGTTGCGAACAGTAAATCAATAAAGAAATCTATATCCTTCTTTGGTGGAAATCCTAGTATTTCTTTGAATACATACTCAAACTCTTGCATTACTGAAAAATCTTCAAGACTTAGCCCTTTGGTCTTGTCTGGCTCATCCACATGAGCTGCATACAATTAAGATTCTTTCATGAAACATCTCTTCCACTGTAAGGCTGAAATCTCTTTTATAAATATGGGTCTTGGAATTCCTTGCACAGTGCTATATGTTCCTTCTTCATTAAGACATATAAATGTCTTGTTATGGCAAATCTAAGACAGCATGATACTTGTCCAACGAATCCATTCCAATTAAGATATCCATTCCAATTAGGATATCAAAATATCCTAATAGTATGATATTCATATTAGCATTTGTATTCACTCGATTCATATCTATTAGACAACCTTTGACAACCTCATTGATCCTTCTTTTGGTTCCAGTGGCTAGTTGAACCAACCATGATCTTTCAAGCTTACTTTTCATCAAATGAAATTCGTCCATTACTTTAAGATCAATGTAAATATGGCTTTCTCCTGAATCAATTAAAATAGCAATAGACTGAATTGTAACCTTACCTTCCACCTCAATCATATGGGATTGATGCTCTCCATGTTGATCTTCTAGGGTTGCATATAACCATGGAATATTTTTTTTCATTTATTCCACTGTAGTAGCTTCCTGAATGTTGTGCAATGTTCTCATTTTGCCTTCTCTGTGAGGGAAATCTTTGTACATGTGATCTTATTTACGTCCCCAACATTTGATTGGTAGCCTTCCCCTTTTCCCCAAAGAGTCTTTAGAAAGTTGATTTTGTTGATATGTATTCGAACTATTTCTATTGAAAGGAGGTTTGAATCCCTTCCTTATCTAATATGATTTCGCATTCTTCTTATTCTTCCAAGACTTTTGAAAAGTCATTCTTCATTTGCCTTGCTCATATAGGTACTTGGCTTTTCTAATGGTCTCTGCCAAAGTTTTGGGTTCATCAAATTGAATTTTGTCTTTGTAAAAAGATGGTATCCCACTTAGAAACCTTTGTATTTTCACCTTCTTTTGATAAAACACACATACCTCAGCAACTCCAAGGACTTTGTTTCATATTCTTCCATGGTCATACTCCCCAACTTGAGTTCAAAGAACTCGTGCATCTTCTTGTCATAATAGTGCTCTGAAAGATACCGCTGCTAGAAGTATTTCTTGAAATTCTTCCAAGAAATCATTTTCTTATCAATGTGTTTTGTTTGTTTCAACTAATCCCACCACATAGAAGTTTTTCCATACAAATGGTATATGGCAATATTGGCTTCTAGGTTAAATGAGTAACTATGCCACTGAAAATATTTTATGATTCCAAGAAACCAAGTTTCAACATCATCTCCCCTTTTGTTTTCACCATCAAAGGTCGGTGGCTTAAGCTTCCTAAGCTCTCCCAACAAGTTGTCCAACTCATATCTTCTTCTTTGATGCCTAACAGAAGACACTTATGGACTGCTCCTTGACTATTCAGATGCATAAAACTTATTGGATGAATGAGTAGGTGAGTGGTGATGTCTTTGAGCTCTACTAGCACTTCTTGAGTGCCTAAATATTTTGTAGTTATCTCTCCTTACATGGGGTACACCATCTACCTCGTGTCTTGAGCCTAATCCATTCTTCATTTGTCTCTACAATTGGTTCAAGCTTTGCAATAGCTAAGTATTCATTTGATTTTGCTCCTCATGTGCTCTTATGATTATTTCATTATCATCTCTATAACTTTGCACTTCCACTCTCAAACTCCTCATAGTCTCTACCAATTCAATTGGCTCCACCCTGCTCCTATATCCATTAGATTATATCTCCTCATTACCCAAACTGATATTTTGGCCTTTGGCTTCCCTCTCATGACTGTAGGTTCTTTGTGCATCCTCCATGTCTTTGATCTGCAACTCCGAGCTTTAATTGATCTGCTTATAACCCTAATTCTGCAAAATGTGCAAACAATCATTTTTGTTAGAATTATGCATATTATAAAAACTTTGTCAACTAATGGTATAGGTCCTTCTTCTCAATTAATGAAAAATTCTATCACACTTCTCCAAATTCTAATCTTTGAAGATTATTCTCCTTTGAATCAACGTTCCAATGACTATTCTTATGCCTTAATCCGATCTCTGAGCTAAAAGTTATGACTTCCTGAAAAAACATTTTTCACTCAATTTTTGCATTTTTCCATTGATGCAATTTGACTAGGAGACCAACTTTTGTCAATGGCATAAGAAAATATGTCAGAAACCAAGGAAAATTTTGTATCGAGCACTGACGATATTCATGATGGTGAACACAACAACTTTCAGATTATCAATTCGTTGCTCTAGTAAGATTCTACAACAATTTGGAATTGGCAACTTCGTCATTTCAACACTTTTTTGTATTTAGAATTTTTAGCAAAACTCGGTATCTCTCAAACTGTGCACTTCTGGAAAAACTTCACTAAAACAAAGTTGTTTGGATTGATGAGTAGGTGAATTGTTGAAGAAATAAAATTTTCCATTATTGTGATCTAGGGTCTCTTTTTCTTCTCTAAATCTTAAAAATCCCTAAAAAATGGCCTAGAATAGTGGATTTTGGCATGTTTTGGCATCCCCCACTCTAAACCCCTTGGAATATGGCCAAATGTTCCATTGAGTATTTTCATGTCTACTTCCTTGTATTACTATAAAAATCTCATCAAACACAAAGGGAGTACCTCTTTGATCTTCAAAAATCACTAATTTAAAAATTCTAAATAATCGGTGCAAAATTAAGCAATGGCCCTCACTAGCACTTTTGTAGCCATCCTCGTTACAAACATACCCAAAAAAATTCATCTCAATCTAGGTTATTATGCTCTTGTTATGGCCAAAATATGATTTTGACTCCAACCTCCGGTTTTTTTTGTTTTTTTTTTAAACATAGGATATCGTATGCATATGTGGCATCTATTGACATGGTTGTTGATGTGACCCCCCAAGTCCACATGGCACTCTGAGGGGATGCCATGTCAGCCCTCTAGCCACCTTGGCCCTGTCGCATCATCCTCTTGCCCCCTTCTTCCTCCTCTTCTTTCCCGCTCTTCCTTTCTATTATTTCTTCCTCTTCTTTCTCATTCTTCCTTTCTCTTACTTCTTCCTTTATTTTCTTTATTATGAGCCCCACCCATGCCCAACTGCCACATAGCATCATCCTATTAGTCAATGCCATCGACGGGTCCCCATCCACAACTTTTTCTCCAACATGCACCTTCCCCATCCCTGACCTAAATCCACAATGAGAATCCTTTACAGACTGTTGAGATGCATCGAAGTTAACCCAATCAAACATGAACGATAGTAGATCGGACGTGGAAAGATGAGAGTTGATCAATAGTGGAGATTGATATTGAAGCTCTAAGTGAAAGCAAGTTAATGGAGCAAATAGCTTTGATACCACCAAACCACCCTTAGTATATGTGTCAAGCTCTTACTCAAATCGAAGCAAATTGCAACTTTTCTAAACCACCAACAAATAGCTCTGATGTTGTTTATAGTATTGGATCCACCACCTTGTCAATCGTGGCCTACATCACCCATCGAGCCCGCCACCATGCACTGCAAACCCTCGAGCTCACCACTATACCCTACCACCCCTGCCACCATGGACCTACCATTGTGGCAGTCCATATCACCACTGTCACATCACCTGACACGTGGTCTCCACATCACCATGTACGGAAAATTCCCAAATTTTCCCAAAAAAAAAAAATGTCTATTTTCAAGAACAACGCTTCAACCACCCACGCACTAATTACGATCTAACTTGTGTGCCAGCCCATATGTCTCAAGCATTGCAGTCGACGCTCTAATACCAATCTATAACGTACACCTTACTCGAGTACCTCAGAAATTAACGTTCTTGATGGATTTCAAATTTCTAATACTAATTAATAAATGCAAGAAGCGTGTTACAAGCACATGCAACAATCAAGAACCATGTACATCTATAAAAGAAATGTTTCACATGCCATGCACAAGATTAACAGAAAACAAGCATGTTCTAACTCAAAAAAAAGAAATAATTACACAACGGAAATATAATTTACAGAGAAACACTAAGAATTTAACTTTTAAAGAAAAACTTCACCGACTGGCTACAGACGTCGAACATTCCACCCAACCTTAGGCTTTGTTGCACATTCGCTCTCTACAACAGGCCACCCTCAAGCTAAGGCTATGATTCCACAAGAATAGGTGCCTAGGCCGACTCTAAAACACACACACCAATCACCTATCCAGCTCCCGTAGTGTACTCAATCACACAACAAATCTCAGCTTATCAACTCGCTTTCCCCCTCAACCTGCAGAACCCAAAGAAATGAACCCCCTTCTCTACAACGCAGTCCCTCAAGTTGTTCCACTTCTTCCCAGGGCTCTAGTGCTACTAGCTAAGAAATCTCAATGTTGGAAGCTCCAGGGATTCTCAGATATGGACAACTCTTTCACAACTGCCATCATTCTCATGCACACAAGCATTAATTTCTTGATGGAATAACCAGTAGCTACCTACAACCAGCTAGCAATGGCTCTCTCCTCCAACAATTCATTTCCCATGCCCAAAAACAACAACAATCATGACCAAGAATGAATATGGAATAATGATTAACAAACCCCCCAACAACCAAAATCATGGTTTATATAATTATGTGCAATAATGCACCACATGGCTTCCTCAAGAAGCTCATGTAACCACTTTTCCCAACTAATTCCAAGATGGGTGAATAAAATATAATAAATTGGCTTAGCCCCTTTAGCCCCTACTCTCGTGGAATCATAGCCCCCTATGACTTTGTCCTTATTCGTCCTACAACCATTGATGCATTTTTATTATTAATATTCAAAGTATTACATTGTTAGGCTCTCTGGCCTTTCAACTTTACAAGCACTCCAACCTTTCATCAAATAAACACAAATACATTATTACTCTAGGGACTCAAAACTGGGGTATTACATCTACCATGGAGACATCAAGCCCTTAAAACTCGAGGAGCTTTGATACCATGATAAGAAATAGAGCAAGCAGTAGCACAACACAAGACAAGAATTGGCAGAAAAGGCTTTTAACCATATTCAACAAATGTATTCATCCAACAATATCAATATATAGTACACGTATCTAACCACCTCTAGATCTAGATCTCACTTACAACTCATCGATGGATAAGGATGACACTTCATCAAGGATAAGGCTGACAAATCATAAGAAGGTGATCTTAAACTTTTTTATTGTGTAGGGACTCAATCCAACACCGTTGAAGGAAATATTGTCGTGATCTAAGAGTTGTGATTGGGGCCATGGAACCACAGATCTCCAACAGAGGGAGGAGAAAACAAAGTTGAATATGCTCACACACAAAACAAAAAGGCAAGTGCATGCTCTAATATAATGTAGAAATTGAGGTTTAACCCGGATCATAAATAAGCCTCCACATGCACAAGCAATAGAACAACAAGAAAGACGATATCTATTTATTGCTCTTTATATTGAAATACAAGAGGAAAACACCCATATTTATAACAAGCCAAGAGAGGACCAACTCGTAGTTGTTAAGCTTATGTAGGCCAATAATCAATCAAAGCAATGTGGTGGCTCTCTTAGAATGAAGTTTTTTGTTTTTTTGTCATACATATCATCAATGTTTATTTCTCATAGGACAATTTATTTGGATATATCCTTGCAAGTGTTTAAGCAAGTCTTTCTTGCAGGTTTTTACTTTTATCATTTTGAATATTTCCCACCTCACAATTTAAAGACATCGGCCTTGCTAGATAAGTGCTTTAAACTTTGATTGTCTCGATAAAGCTGCAACCTTTTGATAATATAATCTTAACCTTTATGTTTAAGCTTTAAACTTTGATTGTCTCGATAAAACGGCAACCTTTTGATAATATAATCTTAACCTTTATGTTTAACCAAAAACTAATAGCTAGGACCTTTGTGGGATGCAAAAAATATGATAATTTTCCTTTGGTTAACTAGCTTAAATTTGAAATGGAAGGGTAGAATCTCAATTGAATGAGGATGACCTCTTCAAAACAGTGAAAACAAGAGTCTAAGACTACACATACACTAATTACTTCAATTCAATGCATTGTCAAATATTAAAGTTAGTGAAGTCCACCTAACAACTTATTACAAGGGTTGGAGAATGACATAAGGATCATGGAAGGCCCACAAGCTAGAAGATTCAAGCCAGTTGTGACATCATCTATCGTCTTGTGGTCTATAGTGGTTGTGACCAGGCTTCACCATGATAATGAGCCAAGTTCAAACTTTGGCAGGCATACAGTCATGATCATGTGTATAAGTTTGTTGCAAATGTTAAACGTGAGTAACCCATGAGAGATGCAGCTAGATGACTCTCATCTTAGCAAAGACTAAGCAGCAAATATAAACAACTTCTGTTCTGTTTTATGGCACCGAATTTGAGTTTGGGGTATTTGGTTTCATTTTTTTATTTTTTTACAATTTAGAAGCAATGACAAATTATTTAGAATTAGATGACTCATCTTAGCAAAGACTAAGCAGCAAATATAAACAACTTCTATTCTGTTTTATGGCACCGAACGAATTTGAGTTTGGGGTATTTGGTTTCATTTTTTTATTTTTTTACAATTTAAAAGCAATGACCAATTATTTAGAATTAGATGACTCTCATCTTAGCAAAGACTAAGCAGCAAATATAAACAACTTCTATTCTGTTTTATGGCACCGAATTTGAGTTTGGGTATTTGGTTTCATTTTTTTATTTTTTTACAATTTAGAAGCAATGACCAATTATTTAGAATTAGAATACGGCCATGAGGTATATGTGGTGTTGTTTAACTGTTCTATGATTTGGCTTTTTTTGCCGGAATTTGGCGACATAAATCTGCACAAAATCACTATTTTTTGTGGTTTAAAATCCATTTTTGAATGCAGAAATGGATTCAGCATGCTCAAAAACCCCTTGGACACTCGGATTATACAGAAATAATCACTAAAATCTGTAGATCTAACAATTTCTAACCGGATTTCGAGCAAATATCCCCGAAAAATATCGTTGAAGAAGGGCCAAAACGTAAAACATTTAGACTACAGCAAAGAGAATTTTCTAGTCAGTGATTTATGGTAATTCTAAAGAATGGTTTGGCAGAAATCTCCAAGTTCTCCATTTAATCCTATTGACCACTAAAGCTAGTATGTACACAATATGGAACACATGGAACACTGGTTATTTTGAAACATCAATCCCTCTCCAATCAACAGCTTTGGTCGATAGTAATGGTGAAAGTGCAATGAAATTTACTCAAAGTTCCACAAAAATTTCATGCAAGTACCTACCACAAAAGCATTAGTCATCAGATGATACATGAGATAAATTTTGACAGGTTCTCAAAGCTGGACATTTTGAACTGTACTTGGATAACATTGCTGTAAAGGAATCTGCAGCTGGTCACATTGAACATAATCTTTGAAATATAAACAGTTAACAGTTCCAAACAGGTTTATTTGCACTCTTGAGTCTTGACACTTGTTTTACAGAAATCCTACAGCAGTATGAAAAGCTCAGTATCCCCAATGTAATATCCATGAAGCCAAGGCTGGTTTCTTTCACCAGGTAAGTACAAAATAAAACTTAGTGGTGGCATACTCAGTCCAAGGGCTACTTATTGAAAGGAATTAGCAGCATCTAAAGGAACTGAACATTGTCAATCCCAAAGTTAATGTTTAGAATACAACATATCCAAATATCCGAGAATATGAGAGGATATCTCACAATCATCAAAATAACATAAATAAAGAGATCAGAATATAGCTTTTCTAATAACAAGAATGATGATTTGCATTATATAGTATACACAGAAATTCACAGAACTAAGGAGAACAAAATATGAGAAAACTGAGTCAGAAAGGACTTTACTGACCAGTTTCATCTTAAGCTCTAACTAGAAAACCCCATTTCTATTACATGGAAATTAACAATGTCAAACAGCAGAACAAACAAACCTCAAAGCCAGATGCCAGGAAGATGAAGTAGAATGACCACACTAGAGAACATGAAATCAAATAAATATGTAAGCCAATTCTGTACTAGATGGGCAATCCACATGCATCTCTGTAAGGCATCCAGCAGCAATCCTCAATGCCTTTAGCATCTCCTCTTCTTGTTCTATTTCTCCTTGGATAATTCTTTTATCAAGAAGTTCATTGGCCATCCTCATCTGTTCAAAATGCCATATCCAGTGTCCAATACTACACACCACAGAGCTTCATCAGAAAAGCAAACTGTGAGTCCTTTTACCAGTTAGTGAAACAGCCAAAACAACCTAAAAGCTGAACCCATTAGAAACTGTGCAATTGTGTAAGCATGGACACCAATTCTGCACTAGATGGGCGATCAGCAGGCATCTCTGCAAGGCACGCTGCAGCAATCCTCACTGCCATGAGCATCTCCTCTTCTTGTTCTCCCTCCCCTTCAATAATCCCTTTATCAAGAGCTTCAAAGGCTTTCCCAGTTTGTTGAAGATGCCGCAGCCATCGACCAATACTACCCCCTGGTATCCCATCAAAGAAACTATCTGTAGGCTCTTTACCGGTCAGCAAAACAGCTAAAACCACCCCAAAGCTGAACACATCACTCTTGTCCGTATACTTGCAGGCCGTATAACATTCAGGAGCAACATACCCTGCTGCGCCACTGTTTGGCATAAGCTTACCCAACCCAAAATCAACCAAATGGGGTTCAAACTCATCATCAAGAAGAATATTTGCAGGCTTGAGATCACAGTGTACAACACGGGGATTGCACCGGAAATGAAGATACTCAAGACCCACTATTGTGCCAACTGCAATTTTATGCCGCATTGGCCAGCTCAGCTGCAGCTGGTTATCCTTGATTTTCTTCAGAGCGTCATCAAGGCTCCCATTGGAAATGAGGTCATAAACTAACAGATGGGCATTGGGTTGTCGAACATAAGCTTGCAACGCGACAAGATTTCGATGCCTAACTCTGCCTGTAACCTCCAACTCCTCCTGAATCTGCTTCTTGACAGAAGTACTCATCATTTCATGGGATTCCACAACATCGATCCTTTTCACAGCAACAGTCATCCCATTATCCAGGTTGGCCCTGTAAACCTTTCCATTGGGACCGACCCCAACAAGGTCTGCTTCATCCAGACAACTCTCCTGCCCTAAAAATGATAGTATCTTGGAACCAATCCTAGAATCAAAGACAATGGGACCCTTTATCAGAGGCACCTTGTTGATATAAATCACAGCAGCCCTCATGACACTTGCTACAACCCCAGCAGCTGCAAAACCAGTCAGGCTACCCAAGACAATGCCCAGAACCAACCTTCTGGACCTGCCTCTTACATCATATACATTTGGAAGCCTTGAAGGAGACGGGGACTGTGCTACTATTTCTTTCTCTAAAACATGTGGGTACCCAAAATTTCTCCCAACCCCGCCATTATCATTCAGTAACGAAGTACCCAAGTGGTTATTGCCCCATTTTCTTCCCTGAAAAGAGCCCCCACAACCCAGAGTCCAACACATGCAACACAACCACATCCATATATGCACACAGAACAGTCTCCTGGTACAGAACGCTCTAATCCTGCTCATTTTCTTTTCAAATCATAGCACACCCACCTCTTGAATGCACAGAAAACAGTTTCCTAGCCCATTTTTTGCCATTTGCTTCTCAAAACCAGTAACTTCAAGCTTATCATACCCAAGCCCATGAATGCAAAGAAGCCAATGGTTTTCATTATAGCAGAAGGGCACAAACCTGGCCATTTCATGACGGAAAGAACCTCAGATGCAGCACGCCTGCGTTGGTAAAAGAAATCTTTAAAATAAAGCTTCAATCCTGCTTTTGTTCCAAAATAGATTTTCCTCCCCCTCCCTTATTTCCTTTCAGTATTTCTTCTCAGACCCATCTCTAAAAATAAACCCAAAAACAGCATCTGTTTCTGGCTCCCACAGAATTGGTGACAAAACCAGGCAGACCTCATCTCATTCCAACTTGTACCTCTGCCATGGTTATGAAAATCTTTACTCATTTTTCGTGAAATTCTCGAAGATATTTTTTTATTTTCAATTTGTGAAATTCTCTGCTGCAGATTAGACGTGCTGTCCCGACCCCACAAAATGCGCAGACCGGGTGAAGAGAGTACGGTTTGGCGGCTGCTGTACTCAATCACGAGCCCGACAGCGACGCCTCCCCATGCCTCTCTGTCGGAGTGAGTGGAAGATATCTTTTCAATCCCTCTCCGCCGTCAGATGGGATCTCCAACAGCAGGACGCCGTAGGATGGGACTCTGGTGTGTTTTTCCATGTAAAACTCCGTTTATTTATCGAAATAAACGGAGTTTGAAAATGGCTAGAGGCTACTAACGACTTTTATTACGTGATAACATTTGCCTTAACGACGTTAGCAAATTCGAATCTTTCGAATCACGTGCGTGTAAAATGTGTGCATCTTATATGAGAGGGTAGTTGTGTTTAACACACTTTGTAGAATGTAACTTGTTTGTCGGATTACAGTGATAGTTATTGGAAAAATTTAGAATGTTTAGACTACGCTACGTTACATATGTTGTAATTTGTATTTCATTTTCTGTGTCACAGTTATTTGGTGAATGGAAAATGAAAGTAAATTTTTTTATAAATTTAATTTTTTTTCATTTATTATTATTAAAATTTAGTTAGGTAAATTTGGTTGAAGTGAAATTTTAAATTATTATTTTTAATGTAAAAATAAGATTTATATTTTTAATATTCTTAATATAATAACTTTGTATAACTTCAACATTTAATATTTATAATTTCATCAATCCAAAATATTCTTGAACCTCATAATTTTTGGTATAAAAGAACAACAAGAGGAGGATACGCTAGTAATAGTAAAAGAAGAATTAAAAAATAAATTACAAATTGATACAATTTACTTCGTAGAAGCAAAGAGGCTAGGAAAAATAATTGATCACAAAGATAGGTTGATCTGTGTCAAAGTAAGTTGTAATGACCATAAATATAGCATACTTAGTAAATCTATGAGCTTAAAAGGGTGAGGGATATTTATAAATGAAAACCTCATTCCCGAAGACCAAGTTGAATTAAGGAAGGAAGTTCAAAAGGTAAAAGAAGCCAGGAAAGAAGAAAAACGGGCAATAATTAGAAATCGAAAAGCTATTGTTAGGGAAAGAGACTAGAAGGATAATAATAAATAGGAATTTGGGACACTTGCTATCCTTTTTTGGAATTGTCATGGCTTTCCATGGTGCAAAGGTCCTATGATAAGTTGGATCCCGAGTGATATTGATATTATCTATCTAGCTGAAACTTGGGAGCATGAGAAGTATAAGGCCCCTAACATGGAAGGATTTGTCTTGTGGTCGGCATGGAACAAAAAATCCCATCGTAGAGGGATAGGAGGCATAGCTTGTTATATTTGAAAAAACATTTCTCCTCGCATTCAATTTCATAAGATTGACCCTCTTAATCAATACATTTGGATAGAAATTTCAGACACTAATGCTAAGAAGATGTATATAGCAATTTGTTATTTTGCACCTATTAATTCTACTTTTTATAACAAAAATAATCTAGATAAAAATTGCCCCTATAATAATTTAGAACAAGATATTTATAATTTGAAAAATGAAGGTAATATCCTCCTGCTATAAGACTTTAATGCTAGGACTGCAACTAAACAAGCTACTATTTTAAGTGATGACTCCAACCATAATCCTTTATGGCTAGATGAGGACCTTGTTTTATCTAATAGTTACAAAAGAAGCTTTAAAGACCTAATTAAGAATTTGTTTGGTACTGAGTTGGTCAAGTTCTGCAGCTCTCAAGACCTAATAATTTGCAATGGAGTAATGAAGTGGCCAAACTCCAACCAAATGACCTGTATTCATGGGCTAGGTAGTAGTGTTGTAGATTATGTGATATCTGATATCCCCTTTTCCAACCAAATAACAACTTTTGACATGTTAAATGACCA
The DNA here is from genome assembly GCA_032191745.1 of Picea mariana. Classification (NCBI taxonomy): domain Eukaryota; kingdom Viridiplantae; phylum Streptophyta; class Pinopsida; order Pinales; family Pinaceae; genus Picea; species Picea mariana. Next base: position 46,677 of record JASDQU010240874.1, read on the forward strand.
TGAGCCTGACTCTAATCATAAACCTTTAACCCTAACTCTAAAATTTTCCATGCATAGGAGCACCATTGAAGAGAATTCCGATAATCAAAGGAATTTGCGCTTTGACAAAAGTAAAGTTGACATTTTCTTAAAGGATTTAAATAGTAAATTAAACCTCCTAACTTATAAGGACAACATTGAAGAACTCTGTCATAATTTTACAACTACCCTTTCCACTTCTATTAACGAGTTCTCTTTCGAGGTGTCCCATAAAAAGAGTAATAGAACAACCAACCCTTGGTATGATAAATAATGTAAAATTTCTAGGAAAGTCATTAGGGATGCTTCTAATGAACCCTTAAAACTCGATAAGATTAATA
>JASDQU010240874.1:94022-108570 GCA_032191745.1 Picea mariana
TTATACTTAATTTTTATAAATATTTTTATAACTAAAATGATATACATTTACCCACACCAAAATATTAGTGTTTTATGAACTTAATGTTAACATGTTATTTAATACTAATTCATGCAAATGTAAATTATTGTACGTGTTAATACTCATGAAAACCATTTTTTCTCAATTCTAAAACAACCATGCATTATTAAATCCATGGTTTATGGAATATACATTTCTTCTATCCTACCAGTGAGAGACTAACATCTAATTTATGGTGAAGTTGGTAGTGTTACACGAAATATTATGAACAAGGAGCACTTGCTCCATCGACTAAACCCTAAAAGGTAAAGTAGTTAGATCCTGGGATCAGAACGAGGTCACTTGTAGTTAAAATTTTGTGGGTTGATAGGTAGCCACGAATAAATAACATTTTCTCATCCATCAAACAAGAAGAAAAAAAATTACATGGACGATTCAATATGCTTGGAAAGAAAAAAGTCGTGTCTAATGTTTTTTATGGTTAGATGCTGAAGTGACTTGCCCTTCTGTTCGAAGGTTGAAGAGTAACCACATCACTGGAAAGGTTTCCCTCCACATTCACATCGTCGGTGTATGGGCAAGTGAAATGGCATAGATGTTTGGCGTCTCAACTGGTTGGAACTTGGAAGGGGGAAGTCCGCGGTGTTTTTTTTTATTGTAGACAAGGAATTTGCTCGCAAAATAAGAGAAGCAGTTCTGGCTATCTGGAGACTCAAAGTGTGTGATGACATGTGGCTATGGACGTGGCTATTTGTATTAGGATTTCACAACAAACAATTGGAAATCCGTGAAAGGCCCGAACATACAACGAAATTGGTAGAGAGCCTCTCCCTTAAAAGAATGCCTTCGACATAATAAATCCTAGTACTTATACTAAATATTAGAATAATTTTAAAATGCAAGATCCTCAACGTTGAATTTGATTGAATTTGATCCAATAAAGTTAGATTTGAAGAGAAAAACATGTAAAGTGTCATAGATGGCCTACATTGAGTCACATAGTAGAACAAGAGAGTTGCAGAGCAACAAGTCCCTGCCGTGGAATTAGTAGCTTCTCATTGATAAAGAGACATGTAACCTAAAGTAGCTTCTCAGAGATACTATAGTTTCCTCTGGTCAATTAGTAAATTTGCCCCATTGTGTAGTCGGGCAAAGGCGTATACTCTGTTGATATTCATAGTCACCAAACTGATAGTGTACACAACTTTTAAATATCAAGCATAACTACAGTGCACACAACTTTTAAATTTTGGAAAATTTGTAGAGCTCCATAAACCTCTGAATATTGCAAATTAAAAAAATATAATTTTTCTTTTCATATTGATTTGTTTCCCAAGGTAATGCAACAAACACTTTTGCACTGCATTTGAGGTGTAAAAGTGATGATTGTGTAAGTCATTAAAATGCTAAAGAAAAATAGCATGGAGCCCTTGGTAGAGTGATCTCACCCTGAATATTTGAATTAAAAAAAAAAATCCCATTCAAATTCTGGAGTTTGAAAGAGAATTCACCTGCGAATAGGTGGTTGCTCCATCGACTAAACCCTAAAAGGTAAAGTAGTTAGATCCTGGGATCAGAACGAGGTCACTTGTAGTTAAAATTTTGTGGGTTGATAGGTAGCCACGAATAAATAACATTTTCTCATCCATCAAACAAGAAGAAAAAAAATTACATGGACGATTCAATATGCTTGGAAAGAAAAAAGTCGTGTCTAATGTTTTTTATGGTTAGATGCTGAAGTGACTTGCCCTTCTGTTCGAAGGTTGAAGAGTAACCACATCACTGGAAAGGTTTCCCTCCACATTCACATCGTCGGTGTATGGGATGGCATAGATGTTTGGCGTCTCAACTGGTTGGAACTTGGAAGGGGGAAGTCCGCGGTGTTTTTTTTTATTGTAGACAAGGAATTTGCTCACAAAATAAGAGAAGCAGTTCTGGCTATCTGGAGACTCAAAGTGTGTGATGACATGTGGCTATGGACGTGGCTATTTGTATTAGGATTTCACAACAAACAATTGGAAATCTGTGAAAGGACCGAACATACAACGAAATTGGTAGAGAGCCTCTCCCTTAAAAGAATGCCTTCGACATAATAAATCCTAGTACTTATACTAAATATTAGAATAGCTTTAAAATGCAAGATCCTCAACGTTGAATTTGATTGAATTGATCCAATAAAGTTAGATTTGAAGAGAAAAACATGTAAAGTGCCATAGATGGCCTACATTGAGTCACATAGTAGAACAAGAGAGTTGCAGAGCAACAAGTCCCTGCCGTGGAATTAGTAGCTTCTCACTGATAAAGAGACATGTAACCTAAAGTAGCTTCTCAAAGAGACTATAGTTTCCTCCGGTCAATTAGTAAGCTTGCCCCATTGTGTAGTCGGGCAAAGGCGTATATTGTGTTGATATTCATAGTCATCAAACTGATAGTGTACACAACTTTTAAATATCAAGCATAACTACAGTGCACAGAACTTTTAAATTTTGGAAAATTTGTAGAGCTCCATAAACCTCTGAATATTGCAAATTAAAAAAAAAAAAAAATTCTTTTCATATTGATTTTTTTCCCAAGGTAATGAAACAAACACTTTTGCACTGCATTTGAGGTGTAAAAGTGATGATTGTGTAAGTCATTAAAATGCTAAAGAAAAATAGCATGGAGCCCTTGGTAGAGTGATCTCACCCTAAATATTTGAATTAAAAAAAAAAATCCCATTCAAATTCTGGAGTTTGAAAGAGAATTCGCCTGCGAAATTATGGAGTTTGAAACAAAATTCACCTGTGATTGTGTGATTTACATCATATTTCTCTGAATCCCAGGTTCTATTTTATCATAGAGATGATAAAAGATTCATTGATAAGAAGTGAGTCATACCTTGAACTGGTGTATTTCCATGGCAACTTGTCTATTATATGTTCGACTAGATAATAAGGAAAGACATTGTTGGGTGGCTATCACGAGGAACTTAAGCTTATGCATTGTTTTTCTTCATGTGCACATGTGCAAAAACAACGCATAACCCTAGACATTTGGCATATAAATCAAACAACCTGCATGCCTTACTCCGTAACTCCAGACATAGATCAATAGTCAAACAATGCGAATCAGTTTCCCCATTTGAAAGGAAGGAATTTTGTGTCTGTGAGTGGGAGGGGAATGAGATTGGGGGTGGTGGAGGGGAGATTATGGGAAGGAGAATGCATCTTTGGCAGATGGAAGGCCTCGGATGATCGTCGAAGCTCATAACGGTTGCGGTGCGCTGCATGGATTTGTTGGAGATCCTGCGGGAGCGCCTTCGATTGTATGATCCTTCTCTTGACAAAGATGCCTATGGAATTTGATTCGTTGCAGAGCTTTCAGGCAAGCCCAGTCACAAAACTGTAAGTAAAACAACGTTGTTTGTTGGTATTTGAAAAAAATGTCTGAGTGTGAACAGGGTCGAGAAAAAATCCATCCATGTGAGTCATTGTGGTGCTTTCTTCTTCGTCTAAATCACCCTTACCGACGTCTTTCTTTCTATTCCCCGCATTTTCTTTATTCCATATGCCCATCCCCAGATCTACACAGACATATGCACTTTTCTTTAGCAATTCGGGGAAAGAGCTAGTCTAAAGAATATGTATGTCCAATATTCCGCCCCATTGCGTATAGAGAGCCAGTCCAAGAAAGGGGTGGTCATGAAACCTATGACCTACTCGTAACTCATCGATGGTGATGGGATTTTTTAAAATTTTAATTGAGTCATTCCAGTGTCTATACAAGCTATGACTTACTAGCCAAGCCATAGAAGTGAAGACAGATGGGAACATGTACTTCTAAGGATAAGAAGAAGAGGTATAATGGATGAACCTTCATGCCAACAACTAATAGATGAACCATAAGTGAGCCACCATTTAAGTCTAAAAAATTGGAAATAAATTCAGTTTTACTCACCTTATTTTTTGTTGCATTGTTGTCCTTCTAGCTCAGGGAAGACTCCCTTGAAGCTCTTCGACCATCTCTAGAAGCCCAAAACAAATTGGATTTGGATCTAGTTTTGTAACCTGGAAGGTAGTTTGGAAGTATCTTGGAAGACTGTTGGCAAAAGCGATCGGTTCTATGGTTGTTGGCAAAAGTGACCAGTTCTATAGTCTGGAAGGTTGTTGGCAAAAGTGACCGAGACGATCTTTGTCGAGATAAATACACCGTAGAACTAGATAGTGTATCCATGGAAGTATGCATGGAAGGACACAACACTTAGCAAGCGAACACACTTAGCAACGAACACGGAACACACTTAGGAGCAAACATGTAACAAGGAGATGACAAGGGTCAAGGGAGATGACAAGTGTCAAAACAACCTCGTATTGAGGCCAAATAAGACCTCAAATTTCAAGCATAGGATAAAACCAAAAATCAAATCAAAACTTTGGGTTAAAACTTTATGGGTGGTTGCGAGACTAATTAAAATCAACAAACCAAATCATATACTAAATCAAACTTAGGTTAAAACCTAGAAACTTAGGATAAAACATAAAATATATAAGTGCATTATTGAAACTTACCTTTTTAAAAACATTAGTGAAAAAATTGTCCAAGCATATATAAACATTACCTTTGATTTCCGTGCAAGGACCACAAAGATAGAAAATCGATTTATATAATCCCTTCAAGCCCCTTTACGGCAGGGACTAATAATAAAGAAAGAGAAAGATGGCCTACATTGAGATTTTTTTTGAAAACTTGAAATAATAGTAAATAGAGCGTGTTTAGCTCTATAAGAGGCTAAAGTGAGTGACGGTGAGTATGCTCTTAAAGGGACCCTTAATTATATATCTAATGGAGTCTTTTACTTTATTGAAGCCATGGATGCATTGTCATGTGGCTACAAACCCCACTATCATAAGTGTTTGATAGTGATATCCAAAAGTATATTACTGTGTAATAATTAATACAACTTACTTTGTTGGAGATTTATCTCTATTTAATTGGTATGTTAGAATCGTTTAAAGTATTTATAATATGGATTATATTGTTGCATTTGTGAATACTAAATTTTAGATTTTTTTATTAAAATAAAACATAATAAGTTTTGAGTAAAGTTTTAAATGATTTTGTTGATTAGTAAATGCTTATAATTGTAACTATAATTTTTTGAGAATTTTTGTCTTCGTGGTTATATTAAAATGTTTGGCATATTTGTTGGTGGGTTTTTGTCAAAATGGTGAAAAACAATCCTCACTTGATGGTCGTGAATTAAGTAATATAGAAAATTAAATTATATTAGAATTCAAAACCCTTGTAATGCTCATGCTAGTAAAACCCTAGTTCATGTGAAGTACAATAACCAACTGTGCAAAAGAAAAGACACTCATTATGAGTAAGGAGATAAAATAATGAACATTATATTAATCCAATAGAAAAGGAAAAGTACATATAACATTTGGTAGATTGGCTTGATGAATACAAGTGGGCTCCAAAGCCCCTCCTTGGGATGGGTCCTTTATTTCCTTGGTATGCTCCAACTCCAACCTTGGGTAGAAGAGAAGGTAAGAAACTAGAATAACGAGACAAGAGAATATGGCTCTCAAGGCTTTGGTGTTATTCCGGTAGCATAACCTTACTCGAATGGAATGATATGAATGGGTGACCTCAATAGATGTATTTATAAGTGTGGTGGAGAACCCTCTTGACACAGTCTTTCATATAATGGTTAAATATGACTAAGTCAATGTCCAATAATAGTAATTAGGGTTTGGCAAGGTCCACACATAACTAATACATTGTTTAGAAGGAATGAGCACATTAATTGGGTTAGAAAAAAGTTAAGAAATTGTACTTTTGAGGAAATGCACTTTTTGTGTTTTTTTTGCACTTAGTGCATGCACTTTTTGGCCATTATCTACACCGACCACTTTTGCTCACACTCAAGAGTTGGCTTGTCTAATTCTAGCAAGATTGAGGTCATATGGTGATGGAATAGAGTGGAAGATAAGGGTTATGCATGTAAAAGTGATATATTCACTCAAAATTACACATGTGGACGATTTTAGGGGGATAACAATGTCTAACAAATTGAGTCAAAGCCTTCCTTTCCTCATGTCACTCTTCTTCTCTTCCTCAACAATTATGTCTATCGTATTTCCTTAATTGACTATCTAATGACTAATCAATCATCCAATAGTTCAATTGACTAACCCATCTCTAGTCACATTCTACTTTCCTTATATGCCATCTCCAAGAGCTAATGATTAAATGGTTCACATGCATGTCAATTACTTGAATGGTCTAACTCTTGCCTTTGATCTTCTATTACAAAATGCTTTGACTTCCTGGTAACCATTGGCAACCACCTACTCAACACGTATCTCATTGAAATTTCCACGTTGACAAATATCTTACTAACACATGTATCCAACTACCATATTTTTGCAGACAAGGCTTCCTTCCATCCATTCAATCAACCAACTACTCATCCTTCACTCATGTTGGGCAACTTGCATGCACTAGTTGACTATAGTGTAGTTGACATTAAACTAGTCGTTTCTCTTCTTTGTCAACCTTCTCTTGTTGAATCTCATTCTATCAACTCTTCCTATTCGATCTTTCTTAGTGGAATCTACCTAGTTAGTCCTTATCTCGATATGTCTTTAGATCAAAGATCAATGTACAATTTCAAAATTTATCCATTCACCCTTAGTATGTGTTTCTCACATTTTACCAACTTTATATTACATGCATTGATTTAAAAGGGTTATGATTCAATAATAAAAATGATGGCATGTCAAAACTCTCTTAGAGACATGAATAAGAGGTGCAGGGATAGGTATAAATCATGAATGAATTTTATGGAATAATACAACTTATATAAAAAAATTAGAAAAAAAAAATGCTTGTAATATTTAATTCATTGTTCGAAGGTCATTTTCCAAACAAGACACTCGTAATGCATAACATCTTCAAAGCATTTTTAATCTCTTAGAACATATTGTAATGTTTTCCACTAATTTTAAAAAGATAGATAGATATTATTGAATTTTCCACGAGACCGAATGTCCATATAAGACAATAAAGTTTACATTTTCCCCATCAATTTCCAAGAGAATAAAGAAATAAATTATAGTAATTAGAACTAGTGGTGTAATGGCAAGTCCGAAATCATGGAACTGACCTACCCAACTAAGTCTAGTTTCCTTCATTCTATGTCATAGGATAGTTGCATCATTGACTCTACTCTTAACCATATGCTTCTTGCCTACATCATTTTATTAGCCAAAAATTTTGTATCTCTCACTATATCCTCATTAAATGTTGATTCCCAATATATAAGATGTGAATTTGTCCTCTCCATGATTTGTGAGTATGTCGCATGGTGTAGTAGAAAGTGTTGTCTAGTTTCTACTTGCCCATTTCCACATACTCATCATAATGTTTCCTCCCACGGATCCTTTGGTTGTTCCCATCTTTCCATTTTACATTTAAACTTGTGTGAGTTTATTATTAGTTGTGTTATTACCTTCTTTTCATGCAATGGAATGTTAAGCTTCAAGTGGCTTTGCACCTCAATATCCTTCTCTCTGTTGAAGTTGTATATGTAGTACTTTTTTTTGTTCACTTGTTTTCTCCATTTTCCCTTCCGGTATCATTCTTGCATATGACTTTTCAACACATTCTTATCGATGGATAATTTTCTTCCTCTATATACCACTCTTCAAACCATTTCTTGCATTGTTGGTCACAAGTTTTCTTCTTCCATTTTAGCTCTTCTTCATTGATTTTAACTAGAATACAATTGTTTTCCATGGATGCCATTTTTTGTATGTACCAGTTTTCTCAGTGCTACAAATTATAATGGCTATAGTCTTGTTTTGGCTAGGAGTGTATCATAGGGGGTGGTGTTTTTTACTCTTAGACAATTTTTCATCATGTGTTTTGTACTCTCCCAATCTGGTTCTATTTGTTTATGGATATGCTTGGTCCCCATACTTTTCATCCATGAAGAAGTATTGAGGTAATGAGTGTTTGAAAGAGTGAGCATAGCATTTTCCAATCCCAAACCTCTATTGGCTTCCATATATTTTGTAGTAGGAAGAATGCCTTCCACTCTCTTTGCAATCTTTTCCCAGAGAGGTTCCATGGTGGCAATGTCATAAGAATTCTCACAAAAGTTATATTGCTTGGATTCAATTTGTCATAGATATTTATGATCATTTTGAAATAGATACTCATCATTTGGGCCACTTGACCAAGCTTAAACAATCGATTATAGTTCAAGAATACATCTCTACTTTTGAGAAAATGGCTTTCTGCACCGAAGAAATGTCAGATACCTTTTCCCAAGAATGTTTTATTAGTGGTCTAAAGGAATAAATATGTGCTCGAGTCTTAATGGCTCACCCTACCACTTGGCTCGAAGCCACTCATAGAGCTAGGGAAGAACAACACGTGGTTACTACTCAAATAAAAAAACCATCCTTTATTCCTCGTCCTCATCCCACCACTCCCACTCTTCCCTCCCCTCCTCTCAAGATCCACAAATTAACTTAGGCTAAAATGGAAAAACATCAACTTAAAGGTCTTTGTTACAAGTGTGATGACAAATATTTTCTTTGGCACAAAAGTAAGGAGCATAAACATTTTATGGCCATTTCCGAAGACATTTTAGAATATGATGGTGATTCTCTCCATCAAGAACCTCTACCTCGTCCAAATGGTGACATTCCTCTTTCTAGTAAACCATATGTGGAGCCCCAAATCTCCCTACATGCCTTGACTAGTATTTAGGCTCCCTAAACTATTAAAGTAATTGGCTACATCAAGCACCGTAAAATAATTATCCTAATTGTAGCGATAACACCCATAACTTTATTCACCGTCAAGTCTCCCAAGAGTCACATTTCTATATCAATGTAGTGAACAACTTTCAGGTCATGATTGCTAATGGAAACTCCATGAAATGTGGGGGTCATTGTAAAAATGTGCACCTTCAAATTGGTGATTATTCTTTGAAATCCCACATGTTTTCCATGGAAATGGGTGGTTGTGACATTATTTTAGATGTTGAATGGTTATGCACACTAGGTCCCATCACCATGGATTTAAAGGAGCTATACATGAGATTCCAGTAGGTCAAGCACCATTACTCTTTCCAAGGAATCACCGTAGATTCTCCCGAGATTATCAGCTCACATCATATGGAAAAACTCCTCAAAAAGGGCCATTCTAGCATTATTACCCAGTTCCATGTTATTCAAGCCTTTGAGACCCCTTTCCAACCCATTCATCCAGACATGCAATTCATCTTATCCAAACACCAATTAGTTTTTGAAACCCCCAAGGCCTCCCTCCCTCCCTTGGTGCTCATGATCATTCCATTCCACTAATACCTGGTATCCTCCCACCTAATTTTCACCTTTAATGCCACCCATTTTCCCAGAAAAATGAAATTGTCCTCCCTAGTACAAGTCCTTATTCATCCCCTATTTCATGGTAATCTAAAAAGAAGGCACTCAGAACATGTGTCCTAAATTTAGCGATCTCAACAAAATCATCACCAAGGATAAGTTTCCAATTCCAATCATTGATGATCTTTTGGATGAACTTAATTTTGTCCAATTTTTTTACCAAACTTGATCTTCATTTAGGCTATCATCAAATTCATGTACGTTTTAAAACTGTGGGGTAAAAAAATGCATACATATTCTTAATCAAAACATAAATTAATAAATGGCTCATACATATAGTACACAAATATTTATACTAGAAACCCTTAATCGGGAAAAAACCATGCTTCCTTGGTGTTGCACCTCTCAACTCTTAATTGTATTAATTTCACCATTCAAAATTCAATATATAAAATATTTTAGTTATTATGTAGCTTCCAAAACCCTAATCCCTTAATCCGGGATTAAATTAGAAAATCACTAAAAATAGCTAAAACCACTAAAAATCTGACACCCCCCCCCACCCCCCCACACACAAACATGCAAAGAATATAACACATACCCAACAATTCATATGAAAGAGGTTGATATTTCCAAAACTACTTTTCAAACTCGTGAAGCCCATTATGAGTTCTTGGTGATGCCCTTTTGCCTTTGTAATGCACCCTCCACCTTCCAAAGTCTCATGAATCATATATTTCAACCCTTTCTACGCCATTCTGTCCTTGTCTTTTTTATGACATCCTAATCTACAAAAAAACTTGGTAGGCCCATGTTACCCATCTAGACCGGTTCTTACAACTCCTTTCTCATCATCAACTATTTCTCAAGAGATCCAAATGTCCCATTAGTGTCTCCAAAGTTAAATATTTGGGCCATATTGTTAGTAATGATGGTGTATGAGTGGACCCAAAGACAATTGAAGAAATGAAGGATTGGCCCTATCCTATGACGCTTAAAAGTTTACGAGGTTTCCTTGGTTTAATAGGGTACTATAGAAAGTTCATCTAGAACTATGGAAACATTATGGCTCCCTTCATTTCCTTACTTAAAAAAATGATTTCACTTGGAATGTAGTTGCAGATCAAGCCTTCTAGGATTTTAAAGATGCTATGTGTACAACCCTAGTACTTGTTATGCTCGACTTCACTAAGACTTTTGTTTTGGAATGTGATGCCTCCAAAAAATGCATAGGCATAGTTCTCATGCGAGAAGGCATCCCATTAGCCTCTACCAGTAAACAACTTTGTGACTGACACTTGGGAAAGTCCACCTGTGAAAAATAAACGTTTGCCTTTTTTTACGCTATGGATATATAGCATCCTTACTTTATTGGGCATCATTTCCAAATTAAAACTAATCATCGTAGCCTCAAATACTTTTTGGAGAAAAGGATTTCATCACCGAAACAATAGAAATGGGTTGCCAAAATGTTAGGTTGTGATTACGAGATACTTTACGAGAAGGGAAAGGAGAATGTGGTAGTTGATGCTCTCTCAAGAAAATATGAAGAGGAAGGGTCCATATTTTCACTATCTTTCATTGTATCTGATTGGATGAATGAAGTATGCAATGAATGGTTCACCTATCCCAAGATCGTCAACCCGATACAACAAATTCAACATGATTCTAATGCATCTCCTGGCTACACTTGGCACAATGATGAGCTTTGCTATAAAGGAAATTTGTATTTGATCAAGCAATGTAATTTTAAAGCCACTGTGATATCTGAACTCCATGCATCACCAACATTAAGTCATTCTGGCTTTCATGAAACATATGAACAGATCAAACGTTCCTTCTTTTGGGAAGGCATAAAAAAGGACATCCACACTTTTGTGGTTGAATGCGATATTTTCCAACAACACAAGGAAGAAAAAATGAAGACCCTGGGTGCACTACAACCTTTACCTATTATGTCTATTATATGGACACACATTCTATGGACTTCATAGCGGGGTTGCCCAAATATAGCAATAAATCAATGATTATGGTTATGGTTAATCGACTTTCCAAATGTGCTCATTTTTGTGCACTTCAACACCCCTTAAAGCTTCCACGGTTGCTCAAATATCCATGGCTAATATCTTCAAACTACATGGTATGCCACAATATATTGTCACAGATTATGAACCCACTTTTACTAATAACTTTTGGCATGAATTGTTTAAGCTCCATGGCACCCAATTGAATTTTATCATTGCTTATCACCCCCATATTGATGGTTAGAAAAAATCTAGCATCAAGTGTTTGGAAGCATATTTGAGGTGCTTCACTTCAGAACGACAGTCTCAATGGGTTAAATGCTTACCCTTAGTTGAATGGTGACACATTACAACTTAACATGGTGCCACTCCATTTGAGGCGATCTATGGCCAAAAGTCCCCATATATATTATCTTACCTACTAGGTGTCTCCAAGGTACAAGAGGTTGACAAACCCCTTATAGCTCAGGTTGACATTTTATGCACTCTCAAATATAATCTAGTCATGGACTAGATTCGAATGAAGAAATAGGTTGATCAACATCGCTTTGAACTGCATTTTGAAGAAGGGGATTAAGTCTTCCTTCATCTACAGTCATATAAACAAANCCTAATCTACAAAAAAACTTGGTAGGCCCATGTTACCCATCTAGACCGGTTCTTACAACTCCTTTCTCATCATCAACTATTTCTCAAGAGATCCAAATGTCCCATTAGTGTCTCCAAAGTTCAATATTTGGGCCATATTTTTAGTAAGGATGGTGTATGAGTGGACCCAAAGACAATTGAAGCAATGAAGGATTGGCCCTATCTTATGACGCTTAAAAGTTTACGAGGTTTCCTTGGTTTAATAGGGTACTATAGAAAGTTCATCTAGAACTATGGAAACATTATGGCTCCCATCATTTCCTTACTTAAAAAAATGATTTCACTTGGAATGTAGTTGCAGATCAAGCCTTCCTGGATTTTAAAGATGCTATGTGTACAACCCTAGTAATTGTTATGCTCGACTTCACTAAGACTTTTGTTTTGGAATGTGATGCCTCCAAAAAATGCATAGGCGTAGTTCTCATGCAAGAAGACATCCCATTAGCCTCTACCAATAAACAACTTTGTGACTGACACTTGGGAAAGTCCACCTGTGAAAAATAAATGTTTGCCATTTTTCACGCTATGGATATCTAGCATCCTTACTTTATTGGGCATCATTTCCAAATTAAAACTAATCATCGTAGCCTCAAATACTTTTTGGAGAAAAGCATTTCATCACCGAAACAACAGAAATGGGTTGCCAAAATGTTAGGTTGTGATTACGAGATACTTTACGAGAAGGGAAAGGAGAATGTGGTAGTTGATGCTCTCTTAAGAAAATATGAAGAGGAAGGGTCCATATTTTCACTATCCTTCATTGTATCTGATTGGATGAATGAAGTATGCAATGAATGGTTCACCTATCCCAAGATTGTCAACCCGATACAACAACTTCAACATGATTCTAATGCATCTCCTGGCTACACTTGGCACAATGATGAGCTTTTCTATAACGAAAATTTGTATTTGATCAAGCAATGTAATTTTAAATCCACTGTGCTATCTGAACTCCATGCATCACCAACATTAAATCATTCTGGATTTCATGAAACATATGAACAGATCAAACGTTCCTTCTTTTGGGAAGGCATAAAAAAGGACATCCACACTTTTGTGGTTGAATGCGATATTTTCCAACAACACAAGGAAGAAAAAGTGAAGACCCCAGGTGCACTACAACCTTTACCTATTATGTCTATTATATGGACATACAATTCTATGGACTTAATAGTGGGGTTGCCCAAATATAGTAATAAATCAATGATTATGGTTATGGTTAATTGACTTTCCAAATGTGCTCATTTTTGTGCCCTTCAACACCCCTTTAAAGCTTCCACGGTTGCTCAAATATCCATGGCTAATATCTTCAAACTACATGGTATGCCACAATATATTGTCACGGATTGTGAACCCAATTTTACTATTAACTTTTGGCATGAATTGTTTAAGCTCCATGACACCCAATTGAATCTTATCATTTCTTATCACCCCCATATTGATGGTTAGAAAAAATCTAGCATCAAGTGTTTGGAAGCATATTTGAGGTGCTTCACTTCAGAACGACAGTCTCAATGGGTTAAATTCTTACCCTTAGTTGAATGGTGGCACATTACAACTTAACATGGTGCCACTCCATTTGAGGCGATCTATGGCCAAAAGTCCCCATCTATATTATCTTACCTACTAGGTGTTTCCAAGGTACAAGAGGTTGACAAACCCCTTATACTTCAGGTTGACATTTTATGCACTCTCAAATATAATCTAGTCATGGACTAGAGTCGAATGAAGCAACAAGTTGATCAACATTGCTCTGAACTGCATTTTGAAGAAGGGGATTAAGTCTTCCTTCATCTACAGTCGTATAAACAAATGTCCCTCAAAGAATATCATCACCAGAAGCTTTCTCCAAAGTTTTATGGCCCCTATATGATCCTCAAGTGTATTGGGTTAGTGGCTTACAAATTAGCACTTCCAAGCCACTCTAAGATCCATCCAGTCTGTCATTACTCCTACTTAAAAAAGTGGTTGGATCTAATTGTCGTGTTCAAACTAGTTTTCTTGAATTGGATGAAGAAGATTCCATTTGGTTGTATCCAGAGGCCATCTTTGAAAAATGAGATCATTGTCTCTGCTAGCAAATGATCCTAGAAGTTTTAATACAATGGAAGGATACCCAACTAGAGGATGCCACATGGGAACTAGCAACCATTATGCAATACTTTCCACATCTCAAGCCTTGAGGACAAGGTTTCTTTTTAAGGGGGAGGGCATGTTAGGGTCTTAACCTCCTTAAAGCCCCAAGTAGATAGACTACTATGTATTTCTATGTACGAAGGCCCTCATTAGTAAATAAGGCCTATGTAGTAGTGTGAACACAATTATTGTAAGAAGGCTTACTAGACAGTTTCGTCTACTAGAAAGTTTCTTCTCTAGAATGTTCTTAAGAGATAGAAAGTACTCTATAAAGATGTAGAAGCATTGTAAAAGGTGTCTTGGAAATTATTTGTAATCTGAGCTCTACTCTAC
>JASDQU010240875.1:5976-16503 GCA_032191745.1 Picea mariana
ATTAAATTTAGAAAAAATATTTTTAATAAGTAAAATTTAAATTGATAAAAAAATATTTATATCAAAATAGTGTATAGGTAAGATATAACATTATTGATATCATTAATTTAGTTATATTATGTTAAGAATAATTTAACAAATCTAAGAATTTCTACTAATTAAAAATAAAAACATATTACTTAAGAATAATAACATAAAGTTAACTTTTTTTTAATTTAAACTATTTGTATTTATATTTTAAATATTTAATTATAATATTCAATTTACATAAATTTCAATTAAAATTTAATTGTAAATTTATTTAAACAACTATTATTTTTAAATTGTTTTTCTCGTTGGCTTAGCTATAATCTTATAAAGTACTGTTTCTACCATTCCTTCTTGATATAAGCAATTAAAAATGGTATAATTTAAAATAATATTTTATTTTTATTTTTTTTATACAAAATTTCAAAAACCTTTAATATTTAATATACTTCTCTTTTTATGTTAAATGTAAATTGTTTTTTCAAAATACTATTTCACTCAATAATCTAATGTTGAATTTAAGCTTGTTATGTTTTAGTCTTTTGCAATTATATTTTGCAATGATTTTACCTAAAATCTGATTAAAAATGATCTGAAAATATGTAAAAAAAATAGAGTTTAGCCTACTAATAATGTAATATATAGCATTCGTTTTTAAGTTGAATTTTATATTAGATTTGGGTTAAATTGAAAAATTTATATAAAATATAATGTTTAACTTTTGAAATCATAAAAAAAAATATTTTTTAATATATTAAAAATATTATTTTTTTACTCTTTAGTTGAACAATAATTTTATAACCTTAGTGTACACTTCATATAATTCGAAATTTACCATTTACCATTGATAATCCGTTCTATTGGCGATATCTTCATACTTACAAAAAGATTCGACATGTTCCCCAAGTCTCCCTGACACGCACAAACTCCTTTGCAATTAATTAATTATTCGACCCCCTACGTCCTTGCAATTAATTATTCGACAGCAATTAATTAATTATTTGACTATACGTCCTTGCAATTAATTATTCGATAGTATATAATTTTTTTTTTTGTTAATTTGATCTACAGGGGTCACAATACCATTTATTATAGTATCTCTGGGTGCAACCACACGTTCAACCACTACCTCAAGGTGTTTCCATGGCTCCAGGTAAAACCCTCACGAGAATTGAACCTTGCCCAACGATGAAAAACTCCTCGCTTTCCACCATTGGATCCAATCCCTTTGGGCATTCGACGGCATATAATTAATTGACTGCAGTTAAATAATTACCCCTACGTTTCTTGCCGTCACCTACAAATAAGCTCCCGTAGTTCTTAATCACGTGCACAGTTACATTTAGAACCCCTACGTTTCTTGCCTTCACCTACAAATAAGCTCACTTAGTTCTTAATCACGTGCACAGTTACATAATTGTCGCTAATCAACATCCAAAGGTTGGTAAGATGAAAAGAATCCTTAAAAGAATATATTAAATTTTTAAATATGATTAGGTAAATGTAAAAAAGTAAATACATAAACGGATGTCTTTATAATAGCTAGGAAGTTAATGATTGAAATCACAGCTATTTATTTTGTGTGACTACTAAGAATATTTCAGCCGTATTGTATTTAATCATGTCCATAAAAAACTTATTAAGCACTAAACTCCTACTAAATCTGCCCATTGTCAATAAATATAAACCTTTGGGCGTAATTATAAAAAAATAATTAAACTTAAAAATTTATTTAATACAAATTTCATTAATTAATAAACAAATATAAATATAGTACTTAATAACTTAAAAAAATATTTAATACTAATTTCATTAATTAATAAACAAATATAAATATAGTTCTTAATAATAAAATTTAAAATTAAAATGTAACATCCTATCTACATATGTAGACATATATTTTTTTTTGCATATGTAAATATATACATATTTTAGTAAGAAGGTAGTATAAGTAACTTTGTTGTGAGAGGATGAGTGGAACTAAAGAATACAAGAAATCTGTTTTCTTTTCAGCTTTATCACTTTTGGACACATTTATAAGGAGGTGAACAAATAAGTGGATTGCCAATTAAAAAGGGCTCTTCACAACAGTTAAGGGAGAATATCATACAACTTTTGGATGGATGGTCATGAGGATCCAACTTAGTTCATAAGTTTTTTTTTATGTTGTTCTCATATGTTAATGAATTTTTATTAGACAAAATCTAGTTTTTTCAATTTGAAAATCCAACTCAGTTCATAAATTTTTTTTATGTTGTTCTGGACTTTTATTAGACAAGATCTAGTTTTTTCAATTCTTTGGAGTGAGGATCTTTTTATAAARGACTTCTAGACTATTTTGCCTYTGTATTGAAGATTATAGGCTAGCTAGCTTTTGGTCTTTTGCCAAAAAAAATATATAAAAAAATTATATTATTTTTAATGTGAAATTTTCTTTTGGAAAAAAAAAAAAAAAGTTAAAAATTTACTTCACTATTAATTTTTTGTCTTTTAYACCTACTCATAGCAACAACCATATTGACAAAGTGGTTTYATATTYTCTATGGAAATAGTGKAATAYTTATCGAAAACCAAGRGAGAAATTGTTGGATTCTTATATTTAAGTGATTATTTCTGTAAAATCCGAATGTTGTGAGATTTTTTTATGTTGAATCTATTTCTGCGTTAAGAAATAAATTATGAACAACAAAAAATAGTAATTTGTATCCTAGTGTTCTTGGAGTTTTTTATTCTGAATCCATTTATGTATTCAGAAATGAATTATGAACAACAAAAAAATAGTGATTTGTATAAATTTATTTGATTCAACAATACCCTACTTCCTCTAGATTTGAACATGTAACCTTTTCTGGAAAAACATATGTTCTTAAACATTAAACCCACTCAAACTGAAATGATTATGTAGAAACTTGATATGTATCCACATTTAGTTTTGGCTGAGAACATCCCTACTACATGTCTTTATAAATCTGGTTCTAGTTTTAAGAGAACAGCACATTTCCAATCTCACAGGGCTTTTCAGAGGTGGAAACACTGTTGATCTCAAATTCTTGATCTAGTTATTGAGAGCATCGTAACTGAAAGATGTGCAGTCTAGAAAAACGTGATGGCGTTTTCATTCTCAGTCTTTCAGGCGAGGGAGAGCATCTCTTCAATCCTTCGCTCATCGACTCCATTCTCTCCGCTTTGGCGCACGTCAACCAAAACGCCCACCACGCCTCCGCTCTCATCACCACAAACGATGGAAAATATTTCTCCAATGGCTTTGATTTCAAATGGGTTTCTGAAGAAAGCAGCAGTACAAAGAGCAGTGAGGATCGATCTCGGATCCTCGACCTCAAATCCATTCAGCTTCTCAGAGCCGTCATGGAGTTGAAGTTGCCGACGGTTGCCGCCGTCTGCGGGCACGCCGTTGGAGGTGGAGTGATATTCGCGTTAGCCCATGATTACAGACTCATGAGGATGGACCGAGGGTTTCTCTACCTGAAAGAGGTGGACCTGGGTCTGTACATGCCTCCCTACGCCATGTCAATCATCAGGAGCAAAGTTGATGCGCATAATTTGGCCCAACTTTTGCTGGGCGGGCAGAAATACACTGCTCAGATGGCCTTGAAAGCGCGTCTGATAGATTCTGCTCACGATAACTCTGCTGAAACCCTAAAAGCCGCCAAGGATGCAGCTGTTAAGATGGGTGAAAGGAATTGGAATAGAGAGGCTTTCTTGCAACTCAGGCTCTCTGCCTTTCCCGAGGTTACTGAAAAGCTCCGTCTCAAAGGGGTTCTTCCACTTCCTTCCAGTCTTTAATTTTGTTTTCTTTGAATGACGCAGTTGCAACTGCATACACTCGACTATGAGATGCAGAAGCATACTCCCATTAAAATCAACCATTTTGAGCAGGTCTAAAGGGTTTTAGAATTGATTAAGACAGTAGGCTCGTCATTTGGCTTCCTGCCTTAG
The DNA here is from genome assembly GCA_032191745.1 of Picea mariana. Lineage (NCBI taxonomy): Eukaryota > Viridiplantae > Streptophyta > Pinopsida > Pinales > Pinaceae > Picea > Picea mariana. The sequence continues at coordinate 9,961 of JASDQU010240875.1, forward strand.
AATATGTCCAAGGGTGAGTAGGCTTCAGGTTTTAGAATGTATCCAACTGAGTGGTTTACTTTAATGAAATTAAAGTATTTTTCTAAGTTTATAATTAAATTTTAGGTACCAGAGGAGTGGGTTCCTTTAAAAGTATTGTATTTTTCTAAGTTTATAATTAAATTTTAGAAAGATATGGTTTGATTCCCTAAATTCTCATGTAAAGTAATTAATTAAGATAATGTGGATTTCTTTAAGTTTGGAGGATTTGATTTTATTAATACTTATATGTATCTAATAATAAAAAATAAAGAGCAAATGCTATTATTGTAAATTAGTTGAAAGCATCCACATTGTAAATTAGTTGAAAGCAAGGAGAAGCTCACAAAGGAAGAGATGAAGATGACTAGAGAAAGTCAAAGGAGGGGTTCAAAAGGAAGCCACATCAAGATGATAGGAAGTGGTAGAGGAGGGGTTCAAAAGGAAGCCACATCAAGATGATAGGAAGTGGTAGAAAAAATGGAAAAAGTAGGATGAGTAGTGAGGAATTCGACACAAAGATTGTTGTTTTAAGAGAACAACTTAGTGTGATAATGAAGTTGCTACAAGAGAAAGTTGAAGAAGACTAGAGGTATGGATGGAAGTTGAAGAAGAGGGTCAAATGACATATAGTGCAATTATTTGCAAGGAAGTTGAAACAAAGCTTGAGAGACACGATGAATGTTTGGGTCAGAACAGAGGATAAACTTAGGGAAAATAAGTGTAGAAAGTCCATGGGAGAAGGCCAAGCAGTTCAATTTTGTGAACCAGAGAAGGGAATGATGCTAGGAGAAGAATATGATGAAGGTGGAGAAGATGAGGTTCAGAGTGAAGACCTCATGAAATTCTTAGAGAGTTCAGTCTAACAAAATGAAAGGATGCCAAAGGCATCTGAAGAGACTCAAGAGATTAATGTTTTTGAAACTAATAAATTGTATATGTATGCAGGTTATGTACGTCATGAAGATGGATAGTCATTAAAAATTGTCATAAAGAAAGAGGATAATGCATGATTGTCTCAAAGAGACAGAGGAAAGGAGATTCCAATAGATGGAATGAAATGAAACAACCTTGTGATAGAGAAAGAAAATATAAGCACTGAAGACAAGAGATGACACTCAAATGCGGTGCTAGTATCTTATGAGAAGGAATTAAATTTGTTAGAGGATTGGCTAGCAAAACCCAAGTTCTATGAAGATTATACAAAGATTGCAACATTGGAAGAGGAAGATGAAGGGTTGCCTCATAAAGGCATAAAAGAACTCAAGACCAAATGATATTTAAATTTAAGAGGAAGTATAGTGGGAAACAAAAAATACCTCTGATTATAGACCCAATGGATGTTGGGATCAAATTTCATTATGATGAGGAGTCTCTAGTAAAATAAATGGTATGGGCCATAGAAAGCTTATATGAGGACATGTTTGAAGAGAATGGAAGTGAGTAGATTGATATTTTATGAATTACAGAACAAGGAAATGCAGAGCAAGAAGTTGTCTTCAAAGAAAATAATGAGAATGAGAGTGCAAAACATATCCAGGAAGCTGCAAAAAGTGAACTAGAAGTTCAAGGAGAAGTCATTTCACATGAAGGGACAACAAACTGCATAGAAGACAAACTATTTGTGTTAGTAAACATTCTTGTGGATGAGAATGTGCCTCAAGAATGTCATAAGGAGAACATTTTCCATAATATATTTTACTATTTGTGTTAGTAAACATTCTTGTGGATGAGGATGTGTCTCAAGAATGCCATAAGGAGAACATTTTCCATAATATATTTTCTTTATGTGCATATAAAGGAAGAAACAAGGATTTTGAAGGTGAATATTTGTCTTTCATAAAGTGGGAATGGAGGAATAATCCAAGAACATATGTACTTATGAATTTGTACATGTGGAAGATCTTGTACAAAGTGTCAGCATTGATTTTGAAGCCGTAATGATGACTAAGGAGCAAGCCATAAATTCACAGAGGAAATTGTAGTAAGAAAGAGAGTACATGGAATTTTTTTTTATAACTCTTCCTCATCAAGAAATTTCTAAGACAATGACAACCGAATGGACACTTAGAAAATATGGCCAAAAATGTGTTCTAACATAAAACAAACATATTTAGGAAAATCAAAATGACAGAAAGTATGATAAAGGAGAAAAATGGAGCAAAAAGTAAAATTTCAAGTTTGATGAGGAGGTGAATACCTTTCAGAGTTACATGCATCAAGAAGAAAACCAAAAGGAGGGAAATGAGAATAAACCTTCTGAAGAAGGAAAAATAAGGGAGAAATCATTAGATGAGATAGATAAATCATCTATAGGTAAATAGAAGGAAGAGGAAATTCAAGGATGGAAAGTGAAAGAAAAAGGAAACTAGAAGATTTCAGAATTGAGACCACAATCTGAGAAAAATTAAGACAAGAAGAAAGTTATAAATTGGATCAGATATACTGCAAATGGTAAAGTACATAAGGTCATGAAATGGGTTATGTAGGATTATAGTGATGCAAGTTTGGAGCTTTCCAAAGATGGGATGACAATGAAGGATTATAGCAAGGATGAAGCAAACAATCTTTGGTGTACGATCATGGAGAAATATTTACAAATAGGTATGAAGTTCTTATTGATAAATTGTCATTTTGATGAGAAATTAATGAAGGTGATCAAAGAACACAATATATGTTTGAATCTCCACAACCATGTATACTAAACATGCATCTTGAAGATATGCAATATTGATTTCATAAGTTTTTATTTAATGAGGAGTATCCTCAATGAGATGAGGACACAAAGAGGTGTGGAAACAAAGAGATGGAAGAAGCCATACAAATTTTATGTGAATATTTGAAACATCCAATTTGCAGCATGAGTATGTACCAACAAAGTACATGACTCGACATTGAGTTGGATGAGCATGGAAATATTTGATGAAAATTACCAAGTGCGAATGCAAAGTGATAAAGAAGAAGATCAAAACCAATGAGAAGTTGGTTGATGGTGAGTGTGAGAACAAGGAAAATGGACATCAAGCTAGCAAAGTATGGGATCCTGGAAAAATAGAAACAATAATGAAGAAATATGAGAAAAATCCAAATGGATAACAGCAACAAAATCAAGTTTGAGATCCACGAGGAATTCAACAATAGAAGACTCATGATCAAGAGATCATGAAATTGTACCCTGGGAGTATGATGTAGGAGCATAGTCCCATTAAAATCAACCATTTTGACCAGGCCTAAGGGGGTCTTTGAATTTATCAAAGGGAGTGGGTTCCCTAAATGAAATTATTGTATTTTCCTAAGTTTATAATTAGATTCTATAAGAATAGAGTTTCTTTCCCTAAATTTCCATGTAAAGCAATTAGTTAAAATAGTGTGGATTTTCCTAAGTTTGGATGATTCGATCTTATTGATCCTCTCTCTTATATATGTAATAAAAAATAGAGAGAAGAATATTATTATTGTAAATTAGTTGCAAAATCTTACCAGTTTTTTTTTTTTTTTTTAATGGTGTGGAAGTTTACCTTCTATTCATAAAACGTAAGCATGCAGGAGTATTGGGGGTGGCCAAAACATAGTGAAATTAGGACAAGGAAATGGATAGGGCTAAGGAAGGACCCACATTGTGAATCAAGCCATGAGAGGAATATGAGGTATTTTTTGAGTTTTTGTACATAGGGTTTAATATAAATTTTGTATTGATGCATTCAATCTATGTGTAGATGTCTATGTTCTATGTGAATATTTTTTAATTTATAGGAATGGGTAAGTCGATTACTGTGTGACTGAATGTAATTAGAGTTCTGTGTATAACCGTGAGAGAAAAACGAGTGAGTTGTAGACTAAATGGTTCCATTATGAAGGAAGAGAACAGATTATCTATCTAAAAAGAAATAGAAGATGAAATGACCCTAGTTGAAGTCATATCCCATGGAGCAAGGTCAAGAATGAAGAGCCAAGTTCTGATGAATTCGCCAGGATCCGAAGGCACAACGGAAGTCCAACAACAATAAGGCGAAATTGTTCTTTAGAAAATCAACAGTGGTGATCAAACCACGTGGAAGAATCATAGACTTGGTGATGTGATCATGGACCTAGAGCTTGATTGAATCCTAATTGTTTATAATAATATATCAACAACTGATATAGATCGGTCAAACCAGGCTTAACCTCCCTAATAGGAACATCGATTAAGTGTTCTAGTCTTTCATTATCCCCAGTGTCTGGTGGCTGTTACACCAGACCATATTCAAAGTTGCATGAAGTGATTAAAGGAAATGATTGGTGCTTGGTGGCCAATTAAACTCGACCAGGACCGACAACTATGGTGTAGTGCTTAGTTATAGGTAGTTGGTGGGCCGATCCTCGAGTGGATCTCTAGCTAACCAGAATGTAATAAACAAAYGAAACTGCAGATTTAACACTTTGGGGTTCTCGGTGGTCGGTTGTTTCAATGGTCCAATGAAGTTAATCSAATCAAAAAAAAAGTTTAAGTGCACAACATAAAGGTGGACTGATTTTCTAGTTATTCTAGTGGTTGATTGTCTTTAATATAATTGAAAAAAATAGGGTGATTACAAAGCTTTTTAATCCCAATTAAAGATTGAAGTTAAGGTGGAGGTTTAAGTAAATCCTTAAGCGGTTTAGAGCTGATTCGTGTGGACATTCTTTTGGTTTAAAAATTAGTACGCACTTGGTCATATGGGCTTTGAATTTTAAGGCTCAAGTGTTTGATGATTAATTGAAGAAACCATCCACACATGTGAGGAGTTTTTGTAGGCAAATTGGGCGAAATTCCATCAATTTGTATCATAGTGCAGTGATTCTCTTTGGGAAGATAAAATTAGAGCTCAAGGATTCTGAGCAAAGGACAATTATAGCAAGGGGAAGTTGGGTAGAGATTTAAAATTGGTTAAGGTTGTAAAGACATATTTGATGATATTTGTAGGTAAACATGGTCTTTATATTTTACAATTAATTTAGTAAATAAATATACGTATTTGGACATGTAGCAACATAAGAAGATAATTTGTGGTAGAACCCCTTATAGAATAGATGTTGGAAGAAAATTATTGTCGAGGTTGGAAGGAAAGAGGACAATTGAAGTTCTCAGGAGGAAGTGAGTAGAAGTGCAGAAGCTTAGAGGAGTATAGGAAGCTCAAATATGTTCCATAAGAGAGAACCAAAGATACCAAAAGGCTAGGTTCATGAGGGAAGCTTGGTGAGGTATAATGTAACAAGGTGAAACATGATTGTTAATAGAGAGGCTATTTGTAGTTCACAACTGAGCAAGGAGAAGCTCACAAAAGAAGAGATGAAGATGATTACATAAAGTCAAAGGAAGGGTTCAAAAGGAAGACACAAGAAGATGAGAGGAAGTTATAGAACAATTTTTAAAAGTAGGATGAGTAGTGAGGAATTCGACCGAGAGATTGTTGAGTTAAGATAAAATCTTAGTGTGACGATGAAGTTTCTACAAGAGAGAGTTGAAGAATACTTGAGATATGGATGGAAGCTGAAGAAGGGGGTCAAATGGTATATAGTGAAATTATTTGCAAGGAATCTGAGGCAAAGCTTGAGACACAAGATGAATTTTTGGGTCATGATAGAGAAGAAACACAAGGAAGCTGAGTGTAGAAATTTTGTGGGTGAAGAACAAAAAGTTCACTTTTGTGAACCAGAGTAGGGAACAATTCTTGGAGAAGAAGATGATGAAGGTGGAGATTATGAAGTTCATATTCAATACCTCATGAAGTGATTGGAGAATTCATTCTATCACAAGGAAATGATACTAGAGGCATGTAAAGATACTTAGGAGTCTATTGTTTTTAAAACTAATAAATTGTGTATTTATGCATGTTATGTAGGTCATGAATATGGAAATTCATTCAAAACTATCATAAAGAAAGAGGATAACGAAAAATCATCTCAAAGAGATAGAGGAAAGGAGATTCCAACATATGGAATGAAAGGAAACCACCTTGGGATAGAGAAAGAGAATATAAGTATCGAATATGAGAGACAAAACTTATATATAACGTCAATAGATTATGAGGAGAAATTAAAGTTGTTGGAGGATTGGCTAAAAAAACCCAAGGTTTGTTAATATTATAGAGAGATTGCAAGATTGGAAGAGGAAGATGAAGGATTTCGTCATAAAGGCATAAAAGAACCCAATACAAAAATATATTCAAAGTTAATATGAATTATAGGGGGCATCCTACAAGACCTCCTATTGATAGGCCCAATGGAAGTTGGGATCAAATTTCATGATGACAAAGACTATCGAGTAAAAGAAATTGTATGGGTCATACTGTTAGTCTCTAATTTTGTCTTGGTTTAGTGAGAAACCCTTGTCCTAAACCCTCCTTACCCATCCCTCATTTTCCGCTTTCAACTGTTTTCTATTTTTAGATTTTGGATGTTTCATGGTTTGCATTATAATCTTTGATGATTTATTTAAGTTTGATTATGAAAAACATTGTTTAAACTGGAAGTGTCTCCTTTTATGCCGTTGGAATTTTCAAATTT